>JAQGAF010000995.1:0-36954 GCA_034687865.1 Kryphioiulus occultus | reverse complement strand
ACAAAAAACCAAGAATAATTCATAAAAAATGCGATTCAGCACGAACGATCAAACAAAAACAAACGCAGTATTGAACATGTACTAAACGTGCGTTTATCGATTAGGTGAGGATACCAACGAATGCTCCGAATTCGCTCCCCTGTCAACCATTGGCAACATGTGAGAATTTCACTGTTTTCTTAAAGCACTCAAAACATACAACTTAATGAAAAGTTGGCAACAAACTATGAGGGTTGGAATTTTAATAGTGGCAACACACATGTAAAATCGCAGGGAGATGCGACACGATGATGATGCTTTTGACAAATGTCAGGTTGGCTATCCAGCATATACAGTAGTTGATGCTTATCTTGCTCATGTTGATGCCCCTCATAGAAGGCTCTTTCCCATCTCGTAACTGTTCTCAATCGCTATGCCACTTCACCACAATGACACTGTCTAGAAATAGTAAGAACTGGCACTTTCAATTTTACCCAATTTCAACAATACTGGGTGGAAACTAGTAAAATTCACAAGACTTGAAAGTTTACCTCGTTACTACGCAGGCGCATTAAGTGGTGAACAGTCAACTTAACATTTGGTTAAAGTGGCATAAGAGTATTTCGCCTCTCAACGATTCTACAGATGTTTGTCACTATTAGCATCCCAAACCTCATATGAAAAGTATCACTTTCTTCAGATAGAAGTTACCATCAAATACTACCCAGAACCCTCGTACTGCCTTTTATCCCACTAGAGCGTGCCACTGGTTTTGCCATGGCAAACAAAATATATTGACAGTCATCGATAAACGTGTTTCTTGTCCTAAAATATGTCAGAACTTTCAAAGCATGCTGTTTTGCAGCGTATATTTCAGGGTAATGCAAGGGTGTACTACGGTACATGCCCTCTGACTGTTCCAAATGCGCAATTTTAAATGTAGGCCTATTCTATTTGATGTCTACTGTAATCGTCAAGCAGAGTTCAGTGACACCTTTGCTAGCTATCGTTTTTTTCTCTCTCTAATTTTTGAGGTTGTTTGTTGTGTACGCGTTTGGAGGTGATAGAACCTGTAGTTCCAATACACTTAAGGAACTCTGAGTCCGAATCGATACTATTGGTCTTATTTTTGCATGCCATCACACTTTGGAATTCTCTTCCAACGTCTTAAACTTCATGAAATGTAATTTAACAATAATAATGGTGTCCACCCTAAAGGAGTGGAAAATGCCGAAATAAATTGGGTTGATGGATTACAACCCCCTCCGACATGGCATTCTCGTACTGAACGTAGGATAATGATTTGAATTGAATTGGAGCAGGGATTACTTGTAGTGCACTGAATAAGAAAGTGCGCTACTTCTAACGGCTCGTAAGCTTGCAGTGTTTGCCTGGCGATTAGGGGCAGCTAAAGATGACATTGCATTGTTAGGTAAGATAACACAACATTTTTTGGAACCAGGGTATATACCGTAGTATATCCTAAAGCGAATATATTTTCACAGTCATTTTAATTAAAATTTAACATGGTACGATCGTATCAGTGAACGATTTAATGTTCTGTACACGGTTTATCAGGGCTTCCACTCAAATTAAATTGTCAACGTCTCTGACCTTTCCAGGTTTATTGAAAAAATTTAAACAACAAAATTTGCCGATTCCTGATAATTTAATTTATAACTTCAAAAGTTGAAAATCATGCTCTTTCTCAAATTTTGAAGAGCTATGGCTAGATTCAAAACATAATTTGAGGGAATGGCAATACAGATGATACAGCTGACTTTTGCACTATAATTTGAAATTTCCCTGCCTTTTCCAGGTTATTTAAACTTCCCTGACAATTACAAGTCAATGGAAACCCTGCCAATACCCTGTAGCCTACAACTAAAAAGCAAACCACACGTGAAATCTATTTAGTTCGCATTCGAACTTAAACGTACCACGTCCTTGCATCCTTGACTACCCTGAATATCTATTGCCTTTTTTTTCACATTTTTGTCACTTTTTGTCACATTGTTTGAATTAAAAAACATCAATAAATACTGCTGCCCGTACATCATATCTCAAACAAGCTCATTTTTCACTTTACTACTTGCTGTTTCAATCCAATGCCGTTAAAACCGTTAGACCATGTGATGCATTTCCATTAAAACGAGTTGATGTCAAAATGCATATATGGAACATATGGTATGTGTGTGTGTGTGCAACAAAGGGGTCTCGGACACACCAAAGGGTTAAACACCCCAAAAAATGAGAGGCAACATGGCTTACCTGCGCAAACAACAGACGGCACAGAGCACCTGCATGGGGGTGAAGCCAGGGGGCGCCTCGACGATGGCCTCGGGGTAAGAAGGCGCAGGGACGGGCGGGGGTGGCGGCTGCGTGGGTGGCGGTGGGGTGGGTATGGGGTGCGAGTGATGTCCAATGGTGTGGTAGGGTGGGGGTGGTATGGGCAGTCGATGGAGGCTGGTCTGCTGGTGGTAATGTTGGTAGATGTTGGGAGGATGCACCATCTGGTAGTGGGTGGGTTGCACCTGGTGGTGGGGGTGGTGGGGGTGCTGATGGTGGGTCACGTGGTGCATCGGCGGTGGACACACCGCCATGTTCCTGGACATGGAGGGGGGCATCGGAAACGACGAGAACCGACCGGCCCGCATGGGTGAGGAGGCAAAAACCGTGTGGAACATGGTTTTGGTGATAAGGAAACAGACGAAAATATGTTATTCTTGTTATCACGTCCAAAAGTCAAAATGTAGAAAAAATTCCTCACTGCATGATGGTCATCAGTTCATATGTCTTGAAAAAAAATCCCTCACTTCTTCTGATCTGTTCCTTGGCACCACTCCACTGTCCACCATCCACATATCCCAGAAAGCGACACCCATGAACTCACTTCTTTCTGCACACAAAAGGCGTTCAGTTCACTGAAGCAGAATCTACGTCCTAATGGTTCCAGTAGGCAGTTAAACCAGGAACGACGCCTTCAACAAGAAGCAGAGGCAATCACTTCTTCAGGCCCGTTCCTTGGCACTATTGTCCAGCCACATATCCAGAATGCAACACCCATGAACACAAAATGCGTTTCTGCACACAACAAGCGCTTAGTCCCCTGATGCACTGGGCAAGCAGAATCTTACGTTCAAAGAAAGGACGCAATGTAGTTACATCAGAAATGATGTCCTCATCCAGAAGCAGAAGCAATCACTTCTTCATGTCCATTCCTAGGCACCATGTCCATCCATATATCCCAGAATGCAACAACTAAACGCTGTCTGCGCACAAAAAAATGCGTTTTAGTTGATTGATTCAATGGCCAAACAGAATCCTACGTTCAAAGAAAGAACGGCCTGCAGGTTCCACAACGCAGTTACACCAAGGACGAGGTCCTCAGGAGCAAAAGCAATTAAGACTGGTTACCGTGTGTAACACACTCCTTCCACCAACCTCACATTGAATTGTGCAGAAATCCAAAGTGGTCAGCAAGGCCTCCAAATGTCTGCTTCTGGCCTCGTCCAGTAGCAATAGCAACCGTCACGACAACACCGTTGGCACAAACGGAGACCGTGTCCGGTAACATTTTAGGGGTCAGCTACAGTTCGTTCAGCGGCAACGGTCAATTCGAACCGAACTCTGTCGTGGCTCTTGCAAGAACTGTCCATCCTTCGAGCTGCTTGCAATCATGGCGAAAAAAACCAAACGACTGTCTTCGAGCCACATAAGCCGAAAGCCAGTCATCAGATATCTCCCGATACAGGTTCCTTCACGTTTCAAGCTATCGCTGCGGCAACACCATGGATTCCAGAAAATCCTGTTCAACTAATGCTTCCCCAACCTGTCTTCCTTAGCTCCTCGCAGTTCCCGTTGGCTCTCGCGAGATCCACATCCGTCCGGTCTGCTCTCATTGGCTGAAACTCAAGACTGCTTTTTTCGATAAAAAAGTACGACAACCTCTGGAAATAAATGCACGACGGATATTCCGGAATACGAGAGCATTGCATTCTGGTCTACTGCCTCCTCTTCCAGAGGGCCTATGCTACCCCCACTGGCCAATTCCAGCATTCTTCAAAAGAGACTTACACGTACTTCCACAATGACTCTATCGATCCACTCATATCGATCAATGAAGAGAGTCAGAGGAATTCTGCGCATGCGCACCTCCTCCACCCCTCCCATAATCCCTTTCATTCCTGGATGCAACCATAACGTATGGTGCAACGATAGAGTATAAGCATCGTTGAGCATAAGCCTGCAGTTGAGAGTGGAGTTATTCCATGCCTATGCCATGCCACACCAGAGCCCTGACATAGCCCCTAGGTACCAGTTCCAGAGATTTAGGAAGGGGAATTACTGCAACATGGATGCCTCACCCAGACCCATGTTTGGCAATCAATGACACCATGGCAGAATGAAAATTTGGGCAATGCCAGGATGCTGGAAAAACGTCGAGCATGATTGAAGAAAATGCTCAATGGAGTTCACATAATTGAAGCAAATGCGAAACATACACTCGTATAAAACTCATGCGAGTGCAAAAAATCAAAAGGAAGACTACGTTTCGGAAATTGGTCGTTAAATGTTCAACTTCCCTGATGTTTCCAGGTTTTTGGACGAATTTCCCCGACTTTATCAAGAAATTGTTTAGAGAAACAATCGAAACAAAATTTACCAATTGCTGATAATTTTATTTATTACTTTAAAAGTTGAAAATCTTAAATACTTTTTATCAAATCACCTATTCATTTTACCGCGTACCCGTGACTAGATACGCCCTCTTTTGAGCAGCATTATAAAAATCCCATTAATCATTTGAGATTATGGCAACTTAAAGATGGCGTTATAGGTCAGTGGGAACCCTGGTAGCAAAGTCCTTTGTACTTTTGCTTTAACCTATTTTAAGTTTAATTTAACCTAACAACAATTTCTGATTTAGCTGCCCCTGATTAGCAACCAGGCAATCACTGCCAGCATACGGGTCGTTAGAAGCAGCCCACTGTCTCGTAGTGTCTATGCTGGCGCAGGGACTAAAAGCTTACATGTATTGAAGTAGACTCGAGTTTTCTACTAGGACTCCAAACATTTTTATGTTTTGTTATTAAATAATAACGAAGTAAGTAAATATAAAACTGCTTCCACAGAGCGCGTATCAAATGACGAATGGCTTCATTTCGCATTTAGTTTTGTATTATGAGAGGGGAAATATACATGTATTAAAGCAGATAAGAAGTCTTTTGTCATTTTATAAGTGTCATATAAGCCTATAACGAGGATATTGAAGATAACAGGAACGGCTTTCAAAGTTGTACATAAAATCAGGTATAGGGTTTTTGGTATATGTAGCCTACTATTTCTTTTGTATTATTTCTTGAGCTTTCATTTCAAGATGCTATGGACACCCGATTGCATAAAATCCATCAAACATGAAGGCAACTGCGTGATTGCAATTATAATGACTACGTCCATGCACGTTCATCCATTACAGGGCAAATCCTTTAAATACGGACGCAGATAAGAAAATCGATGACCACTAATGCCGGACTAATGCGACGACATCATAATTACATTGACAAATAGCACTTATACCGGAAGGAGCCATTTCCAACTAACACAACTTGGTCAACTCGTATATATGTACATGATGTATCACAGGCATGTACTGAGTGCAGGCATACGCAATAAAAACATCAAATTTTAGCTCCAGAAATTGTACCCTCACGCTTCAATTTAATAGAAATCCGTTTACAGGACACCTTGCAGTAGACGTCATTCGACGTTCTCATGATTACAGGGTTACATTATGGACAGCACGTGTCTCACAAGCAGCCTGATTAAGACTAGGCAATTTTGGCAACGTATTCTACTCTGACCATCCACGAAGACCGCATTGTACAAGAGTAATTTATGTCCTGATGATGAGCTCTGTAAACCACATTCTTCCAACTCGCACTTAATGCAGGAGCAAGTTTCAAACGTGCCCTGCAGCCATTTGTCTCAAATAAGGGCTTCTTTGGAAGATGACCCATTCCAAGTCCAAGTACAATGGTTTACTAAAAATGAGTATGCAGCATGTAATTGTAAACCTGACCCGTGTGCATTGGGGGGAGGGAACTTGGATATGAAAGAATGTACAGCAAGTATTATCGCCTTTTTGTTTAATATTGTCTAATGACATTTCGCATTTTAACTCAGGTTGAGTGAGAGGCAGGCAACTCTGCATATGCGTGTACCAAAAGTTCTTGAAGTCCAACTGTGGTGAATGATCTCTGTTAAATCATAATGAAGTACGTTTCTTCGAAATTATTAGCATCATCTAGAAATTAAGTTTTGCCACCTAACTACACAAGTTGCCAGCCCCTCGTTTTCAGCAATGGAAGCACACTGAATTTAAAATTAGGCAGGATTCCCACCAAAAGTTCTCAAATCGACTTCTCTCGATTTCCATCGATTTCCCTGACATTCCAGAGGGTCTACGACGATCTTCGGTCCCTTGTAACATTGTATAAACTTCCGACCACCACTGGTCCTTTGATGGCATTTAGGCCATTTGGATCATGGTCACGTTTTTCTTTAGTTGATGCGCGTTATCTAAAATCATGTAGTCATAGACAGCATCCACCATCCTGACATGGCCCATGTGATGGCATTCGTAATTCGAAACGCTCCGTCGAGCAATGTTAGATCAACCAGGAAAAGGTTACGTTTCGTGTGACTTTTAAGACAATTTACCTCTTACTCCACGAGAGCTTTTCTAAATCTCCTTGGCATTTAACACCAGTAATGGGTCCCAGCAATGCGTGCCCAGAATGGTTGGCGTCGCATTAGAGCAAATGCCAACGAACTGAAACTTGGAAAGTCGAGCACTTCTGGTTGGGTTGTGGCCACATGCCTGCATAGCCGGTACCAGTCGAGCTAATTGATTACAAAGATTTGGCCATAACCAGGAAGGATCCCCCATCTTCCTCAAAATCAACCACTCGAAAACCATTAAGTTGAATTCTCACCAGAGAAAGCCACTTTGGCCCCCCTCGCCATTAAACCCTTCGTGACTCGGTAAACGCATCAGTTTTATGCAAGACTGAACTGCCAGTCAGTCAAAAAGGCAAGCAGCCAGCAAATCAGTCAGATAAAACCAGTCATCCAGATGTTATCATTTGTATGCGGTGCTTGGAGGCAGCCAAACACATCGGCACTTCCCATGTGAAAAAAGCTGAAAATTATACGCACCGAGTCGCAAAATTCTTTTCCGAGCCACTTCCATTTACACGGGCGATGGTCAATTCGTGTTCGGCACATGTACTGCGACACAATGTCAGAAACTGAAAGATATCCAGCGAGTCGTAATCGTGTTTGTGTTGGGGAGATGACTCGAACGCGTTCAGTAATGCACTAGTACATTTTCGTTTTAAGTGGTGTGTTCCAAGTAAAACCCTCGTAAATCAAGAACTGGAGACGTCCCACTCTGGAACTGACCCTTACTTCTCCAGTCCCCTCAAGTCGTCAAACCAATAACAAACGCCTCAAATGACTGTGGCACCACAGTTTGAAGCGGATTCCTTTCACAGATTTTGACATCCCCATTACCGTGTACAGTACGAGCCAAAATATCGTTCGTGAATACAAAGAGAGTACATGCACGAACCATAAAGAGTATGCATGACTGAGCATACCAGCTAACTACCATGCACATAGTCACGTTTTTAGGGTACAATAAATTACTCGACTTATTATATAGTCATGGTAGACACATATTGAATTCGCAGCACTTATCAAACATCAATTTTATTTTGAATTTGCCGCTCAGGCTTAAACATGAGTTGATTCGACGAATAAAATCTCGTGCCAAGGCGCGAGGAGGTACAAATATTATCAGGGTGTCTACTTCAATTTTTATTGCAAATAACATAACTTTTCAATGACTATTGCATGACTTCAAAATTTCTTCAATGGCTATTAGAATATGGGGTCGTTCAAGTGTTATATCATCACGAAATAGTGATTTTCAGAGACATCGTCTACAGGATTGATGACATGATATTGCTCAACCGTATTGATGACATGATATTGCCAATGAATGATAAATGATAAATTTTAATCCAAATTTTCATTTTTGTGAATCAATCGAAAGCTAAAACGTCATGACCCTAATGTAAATTTCATCACTTTTCCATGGCTCCTATGACCTGAATTCCATTTAATGACTTTGATATACGACTTCCATGACTTTCATGACCGGTTGACACCCTGATTATGTCATCATCTAGGGGAGGGGAGTGGAGGGGAAATGATTTCAAATTGATGACAATATTTGGACGTGATGTCCCCAATGTGTATGAACTAACTGTCCATTCTTTTCAAAGCAGTCTGACAACACGTAAGTGTAACAACACAAGAACGATGTTGCTATCCCATATTTCAATGACTCGGAATAACCTTCCCACTTTCACAGCTTAGGCCTATACATGAATATTTGCTTTACAATTACTCCTAGTCTAGTCTATATAGTGTATTGGGATACCTGTTTAAAAATACAGTGTAGCCCTATAAGAAAGACTTTTCAAGAAAGGTTGCTGCCTCTAGTAGCAAGGTACAAACCAAAAAGCTTCCATAAAACCACGGGAAGATTTTACGAACGACTTCAGTTATGCTAAATCTGGGAAATGACCAAATTACTATTGACGTCGAGTAACGTTGAAAACACAAACCAGACATGGCAGGTTGCTTTGAAACTCAAAAATTTAAAGGGATAACTGCTAGGGGAGATGTCTATGCATACTTAGCACAACTCCAAGAAAACGCGATGCCCCTTTCAGAAGAAATGGGGCATCTTGCAAAGACTATAAGAAACAGGCTCCTTTGACGTTTAAATATTGAATGTCACGGCAGGGTTAGCCTAGTGATTCCGAGCAGGTTTCTTTCGGCGATAAAATGCCAATCTTTCATAGTAAAAATATTTTTTGTTGCGGGTGAATGGCTGGTATAGTAATCTCGGTAATTCCGATTATCTTTTAGAAAATGTAAAAATTTTAATGTTCCCTTATTCACGAGTTAACCAAATGATAAAATCAATTCTTCCTGTCTATTTCCCTATTTAGAATTTAATTAGTCAAATTTGTGGGTAGCCGTCGTATGGGTATATTCACCCCCACCCACATGCCATCACTGATGATGACTGGGGATAATTAATAGAAAGAGAAAAAATAATGGCACATTTTTCCAGCAGGCATGTCTAAAAAGATCAATTTTCGATCAATTTTCACGGCTCTAGGAGTTTCATGACACTTATTTTGCTATTGCTTGTGACAGAAAAGAAAGGTTTCTTTCATTCTCATACATGTAGATCTTATGACCGTTTCTGGTCAGATGCATTCTAAATTTAAAATATATCCTCACACAAACCAAAGACTCAAAACTAATGAATGTTATCTTAAATAATGTTCAACGGCTACACGTGAATGCATTAACTTCTGCAAATCACCTGTGTCTGTTGTCAGTTAACCACAAATATGTATGGGAAAAAATAACCAAACAGGTTGTTTTCTTGAAGTTCACAGATAAATCAATCTAATACCAGCCCTATAAATATGAAAGCTAGTTCCTACAAATGCAGTTTCCTAATGAATTTATGGGTTTCTTTAACGCTCCACAACAACAGAAATGGGCAACAAACCAAAAGAAATGAAAATTAATGTGACATTCGGATCGAAAGGCAAAGGCGAATTTCTTGAGATTTTAAAATGCAAACCACACCGCCAAGGCGGAGGCAGCTAGAGTGGAAGATTTCGTTCAAATTATTTTTCAACGGATAGAGGCAAGTATTTCAGCGCTAGCTAGTATTGAGTCATTTTTCACTAACGTCTAGTCACTGTCAAATTATGATTCTCGGTCCAGATTTGCATCTTTAGAGAGACAATTACTGTAAATGCCAAAAATGAATATCTCGAACTCACCTCCAATTGTAGAGTGGGAATTTCAAGAAACTGGAAAATAAAAAATGTCAAATATTTAGATAATTATACCGCTAAATTATTAGCCAAACTGCCCCACCGCAGTGATATTATAACAGTGACTGGCCGAATCTTCAATGAAATTTCCCTGACTTTTCCAGGCTTTCCTGACACTTTTTGCAAAGTTTCCAGATTTTTTTAATACGAACGTTTTTTTTTCGAATTTAACACGTTTACATCAGACAGGGGAAATGTTAATGGGGTTTTTATCTTTTTAAATACTGAAAATGTGTAATAATGACGGAAATGCTGTAGACAATTTTTTTGTCATAGGTGAATTTTTTTTTAGAAAAAATTGATAACAAATGCAACTTTTCTATATAGCGTTTCTGAGACATCTTAACAATAAAAATTTTACTACAACAAATTTCCAGACACTGTACGAATTTCCCTGACTTTTCAAGACAATTTCAATTTCCTTAACTTATCAAGGTTTTCCAGTCGTTCAGTTATAAGCTTTCAGCTTCTATAAAGCGCAGAGATGACCAATTTCTGGTTGAAAGGCGTCTTAATCATCGGTTAAATTCAAAAGATGTCAGATGTAACAACAATGTAGTAAATGTTTGAACGTGAGCATAAAACCCAATTTGAACACATGGTTGTAGTAGACTAAATAGTTAATAAAATGCGATAAAAGGCTCTCAGTGACCCTTAGTAATCGATTTTGGTCGTCAAAAACCTGTCTGGAAACATTTCAAGATCGATACCTGCACCGTGCAATGCGTTACAAAATAACGTTACATATACTGTAAATATAGAGGAGGTTAATCAAAATCAAAGCTGCCCTGTTTGGAGAATCGTGTGTTACATTAATAGGCAACGCTGATCCATAATGAAATCCAATTAACGCTTGGTTGATCATAAAAAGCTATTTCAATTGCAGGTTATCAAGTTTAAATTTTGCATGTACACTGTCTAGATAGACAGGGTTGAAAAGTTAGCGACGCAATTAATGCGGATAGGAAATTGCAGACATTTTAAAATGCATTTGCCAGCTTTTGAAAGTCAGTGAGGCGACAAGATTGTGTTTTTCGCATATACGAATGATAAACATGCACACCTTTCATGTAGAATTCCTTTGGAACTACTGCATCGTTAATAAAACTGAAATTCACGCATAGGCCTACTGTACGAAATATAAATTGTTGTCAATACCTGACAATACCTGTAAATGAAATATCAAAATGCACTGTACACAGTATATACAGTACAATGGAAATTTTATTGAATGGCTCGGGGCTAGTATACGGGGACATGTATATAGCGATAGACGTATCCTATTACATAAATCAAAGAGTGACATCATGTGACATAAATTTTGGCTTTTCCCTATGTCACATTTCCCTACTGATGCTGTTTATTTCTGTGCATCTCATAGTGGAATTGGTGGATTTACGCAATTTTGCATGAACTGAAAATCCAGTCAGCAATATGGTATGCCCAAATAACTACATGTACATGTATATGAAAACGTGCTGTCTTTCATGCCAGTTCATGTTCTGCTTGTGTTTAGTTCCATCGCATTATATAAGATCTCGTTACAAACGTAAGAAAAGTTGAATAGTGGGATGCATTGTGCACATCGTAGACTTTTCGTTTTTAAAATTCATAAAAACCTAAATGCAATAGGCTAAATATTTATTGTATTATTGGTACAATAACAAACTGCTTGAATGTAAAGCAAAATGTATTCAGGGTTCCCCAGAAGTCTTATTTTCAACTTCCCTGACTATCCTAGCTTGTAAAACAAATTTCCCTGACCAACCTGGTCACCATACATGAGGAGTTTCACTGTATTTATAACTTGCACCCCTGATATGCATTTCTTAATTCACAGTTTCATTATTGATTTCCTTCACAGAAGAGCTTGCTTCAATTCTAAGGTTTGTTTTCTCAGCTGCTACACATACAGTAGGCCTACTTGACACTATATGACTTGATAATCTCAATTTCAATTTGGTTGAATTTTTCAAAAATAAATTGTTTTTCCCTAACTATATTCCATGTCTTTCTAATTTCCCTGGCAAATGCTGGTTTTCAATTATAGTGATGGAATGTTTATATATAAATCTTGTTAAAGTTTATTTTGATGGTGCCTACTGGATTTGATATTGCAAATTCCATGACATTTCAATGACTTTTTTCATGACTTCAAAAAATTGTCAATGCCTATCAGAATATGGGCCGTTAAAAGTTCTGTCATCAATAACTAGTGATTCTCAGAAACATCCTCTACCACACAGTAGCCTAACGACATAATCATGGATGACAAATGATGAATTTTAACCCAAATTATTACTTGTAAATCAATTACAGGAAAAAATTGCATGGCCTGCATTTCATTTTATTTAGTAATTTCCATGACTTCCATGATCGGTAGACACCCTGATTTTCTATCGCAAATACAGGCGTAGTAATCGAAAATTCGCATATAGTTTACATGTAGTCTACAGTGTACAAGTTACAACAAGCATGTTCTTTCGAGTAAAAGCGTACCATGCATTACTACTGACAGGACAGTAATACTATTATAATCATACAATGGGCGCAGTAGGCAATACTGATCGTAACCATACTGATGGATTGATGTTCCACTCTCATTATTGACGATTATCCGAATTTCCGGATAACTTACTGTCAGTTTTTGAAAAAAGACAGTAATACTAATCGTGTACATTGTAGGGTTGGCAAAACACACCTACCTAATCGAATTTAGAGTTTGAAAACTGAATCACGTCATGAGAAAAGCACTTTTTTTTCCGGATTAAAGTAACTTGGAAACGACTTTCCTTGGTACTTGAAAAGTCGTTTCCAAGAAACGCTTATAACCTACAATAAACACTTAATGTAATAATTCGATATATAGAGTACATTATCTTTTTCTGTCAGTCTGAGAAGCATAAAATCCTTATACTGTATTTCAAAGAAGAATAAAAACGAGAAACCTGCAGTCAGTTTTCCATAGGACGATTCCATAGACAAATTACCTAGTCATTTAATAAACCATTTTTATATGGCAAAAGATTCGATCGGATATTACGAAAGCATTGGCCCATGATGCCAATTCTTTTCTAATGGGATGAACCTCGTTGGGGTGGTTTTCTATATCTGAGCTATTCAAACTCGATTATCGATTATGTGCGAGGAAATCCATTCTGGCACGAAAAAGGAAAACGATGCCTTTATGATAACATTTTTAAACTTGTTTGTGCCGCCCAACTGCACAACTATGCGCAATGTAGCCAGGGTCCTCAACGCGTGCGTTTAGGGCACTAATTGCTATACTCATTTTCATTTTCATAGATTGCCTTTTGGCGTTGAGCTATTAAAATGCAAGCATAGGAAGTTTAGTCAGCTGTATACCAATTTTAACGATATACGGGATAATAAACCTAGCATTTAGCCAATGGCTAGTTATATCCAAAAACCATGAAATGGCGGCGTTTCAGAACTTTTAGTCAAAAACAAGTGAGGACTGCTTTCAGTTTCTGAAACCCCCAAAACTAGATTCAGCTACAGATATAGCATGTTTGCATCCCAATTAGAAATGCAATAAAATCGGAATGGGAAGTTTATAATGCCACAAATTATGCCAACCCCACTTTTGCTCATAAAACCATTGTTGGTAATACATGGTAACCACATGTACATGTAGGCCTACACTAATTTCTGAAAACTAAATTTTCTGATTTCTCCAAGTTTTCCAGGGTCGTATTCTATATATTCCAGGTTCCAAAAAAACATTTCAATGATTAAATGTTTGCCACAATTCTATTAGCAAAAATATTTAGTAATAAAATTAAATAAAAAATTACCAGAAATAACGGATTTTAGGTGTAATCTCTCGCAAATGTTTTCCAGAAATATTGATAACAAAGGCAACACCGACGGTAATTTCAATTTTTGTAGGGTAAAAAATTGAATTGAATTGAATTGAATAATAATAAGGAAATGTTTCTATTAAAAAAGAACTCAAATGGTGCTTATAGTCAACCTTACCAAACTCTACCAGAAGTAATGAATTTTAAGAATATTTTTCTTGAATTTTTTAAAAATAATAATACTTATAATAATAATAAATGAAATTGTTAAGAGATTTTTTTAAAATAAACTTGGTCACCAATAAGGCCGTTCTAGACCATTTTGAAATTTTCAGAAATAATAATATTGACAGAAATTACAGCATAGACGAAAATTAAATAAAAAATTACCAGAAATAACGGATTTTAGGTGTAATCTCTCGCAAACGTTTTCCAGAAATATTGATAACAAAGGCAACACCGACGGTAATTTCAATTTTTTAACAAAACCTTCAATATTGCATACAGCACCACAGACAAAATTAGAAGAAAAGAAGTTTATCACAAATGCTGAATTTTAGGGGAATGGTAGAATTGATACTCGACCCAATTATTTTTTTGTGTGCTGATTTCTCAGCATTATAAGGAACAAACACAAAATAAAATTGTTTCAATTAAAAATTCTCTGAGTTTTCCAGGTTTTCCAAGTTGAACATACATTTACATGCATTTCAGCTACACTGTAGGTTTTTCAGGTCAAGTTGAATATAAAATTCCCTAAGGTTTTCAGATTTTCCAGGTTGGTAGTCACTATGTAATACGAATGGGTTATAGAAATTTGACAGACACAAGAATGCATAGTCTATACTGTTGGAGTCGTGTAAATGTAGAACTTAAAAAAAGATGAAGCAAAGAAAGCTAGCATCAGTGTTTTTCTCTTAGGGAATAATTTCGCGGTTTTGCAATAATAATAGTGTAGCGCACAGCGCTGATGGGCAGAAACCAGGTTGTTGCTATAGAAACAGCATTTTGAAAACTGGTCAGGGGAGGAAGAAATGCAAATTTTAATTCTATGTTTTATCAGATATAAAGGTGGGCCATGAAAGTGCAACAAAAAGTTAGGAAGAAAACAGACAAGTGGATGATGGCAGAGTATGACCAATGTGTTGATCACAGTGCAGCCGTCAAGATAGCCCAGCCATTGTCATAAATTAGGACATGCGGTTGTCTTATCCTTGTATTTCATGACCTTGAAAATGACAGGATGAGGTACACTGTATCAATATGTCAAATTCTTTAGAAAAAATCCCTGCACTAGCCTGGGTCTGCTGCTCAACCTCAGTACGAGAATTTTTTTTTTAAATTGAGGGCCAAAATGATCACACGGTGATGTTAGAGGGTTAAGGATAGGTGCAGTCTTATCCATCCCTTAACATACTGTAGGTAGGTTATTGTTCGGTAGTGCTGCAATTAGGTTACAACATCGTGCACAATGAAAGATTAACACCATAAACCTCGCAATTATCCACGTACTCTTCGTTAAGCCCAATGTCCTTCTGGTGGTAAAAAAAAATGCATCGGGTGGGCAACGATGACATTCAATGTGTCATTAGCAAACTGATAATCTCAGCATTTCAATTGGACTTCCTCATTAGAACTGCTTTGGTCAGCTGGTTAAACCAAGACCGGTAGTATATTAGCATGTCCATTCTTTCATTATGCACAATAACTTTTTTATGCAACCCCTTCTTGAGCAGAAATGCAAGATTATTTCTGAATGGTAATTCAGCCACTGACATTGTGATCGAGCAATATGATAAGGGCGTCAAGAATTAAAACTCTCAACGGTGCAGCCAGGCGAAACACGTAGGCCTATCATAAATAAAAAACGTCTGGTTCCTTTAATTATAAAAAAAAGAACGTAATTTCCTGTTGAATCAAATTCGTTGCACCAACTAATAAATGCTGGATAATGAAGTAATTAGGCGTGCGTGTGAACCGAGCCAAAACTAATTAAACGCTCATTTGTTTACCCCGTCTGAAAATTGCAAACAACATTTTCAGACTAATGTTTGTGCTCATCACCAACAAACCAAAGCGAGCTAGTCATTTGTACGACATAATAGGCGATTTTAAGGTAGCCACTGTTCTATTAAAACGGTTTTATAGCCGTGTAATCTTATGACAGGTAAACGAGGATCCATAATTATAAGGAAGACTGTCATCATTCATTACAGCACCAAGGCGGCAACAAATAAAACATGAGAAAATTTGCCTTTCGACTTTTAGGAGAAAAAGTTGTGTCACAGATACAGTGTACATGTATCCAGGTTAATTTTTTGCGCACCTCTGCAATTCTGTTAACCCTGCAAATTAAAAGCAGCCAATTCTTTACAAGTTCAAAGAATTTATTTTCAAATTACCAATATTAAGATGAACAAGTAAAAAATAAACTTAAATGATATCAAACAAATTATTTTTTTATGTTCTTATTAAAGCCAGGAAAGAATAAATTGCTCACATTTACAGTTACAGTGCAGGTAGGTCTATATCAAAAGGAGAAGTTTTACACCTGTTTTATTGTGCATATACCATACATGGCTTACATACATGTACATGTATTATTGGGCAGTCCTCCATCTCGCACCAAGTATAGCCTACTACGTGTTGTAGATTCAAGAATGGACCCAAAGGAGTCCAGACAGCACAGTAGACAACAATAGTGCAGTACAAGAGCAGTGCACCCCTTCTTGAGCAAACAGTTCACCTGGGAAAGAATGCCTAAGTTTTCCAAAAAAAAAAAAAAAAAAAAAGGGAGGGGGCCCCTCTCAATGGATGCAAAGTGTGACCAATGGTTACCTGCTATAAGTTCGTCGTACTTGTATAAAAATGCCAATACTAAGTGTAGACGAGTGACAATTAACAGATTCAAGAAGCAGCCTCAAGTATCACTACAAGTCATTGGCTTTTGGCTGTATCACAAATAATTATTAACAGAATATGTATCCAGATTAGATTGCGGCTGATGGACGATATAAATCGTAAGTTTAAAATTTGCGGACGATATAAATCGTAAGTTTAAAATTTATTTATGAGGATCTGATGGGATAAAGGACCCGGTTTTGATGTACATGTACATTTTTGCATAAATATTTTTACTGCACTAACAAATGATAAAAATTATAATGTATTCAAGGAAAATTATTGCAAATTTTTTGGACAGTGGAATTATCTAAACTTCTTCCAATTGCCAAAAACCTGTTACATGTAGGCCTGCATTACCTGCATAAATACGTTTCACTGCAGTAACTGCACGGAATAAAAAAAAATTATAACGTATTCAATTTTTTGCAATTTTTTTGGCCGACGGAAATATCTGAATTTCTTCAAATTGTCAAAAACTTGATTTCACAGGCCATAAAATCACAACACTGTAAAATGTAAAAACTATCTAGCAAGGAAAATTTAAGGAAAATTTTGTGGCATTGTGCTGGTTTCTTTTTTCGTTTTTTTGGGGAAAAAAGAAAATATTGTGGCTGTGATTTTTTTCGTCAATATTCTATCTAGCAAGTGTTTAGTAAAATAATCTGTGAAAAGTTTCTTTATGAGAATCTGATGGGAACATTTTTTTCATAAAAACTTTTGACTGCACTAATAAATAATAACATATTCAATGAAAATTATAGCAAATTTTTGGCCAATGGGGAATTTTCTGAACTTTTTTCCAATTGCCAAAAACGATCTGACAGGTGGCAACTGAACATTCAGTTGGCAATTGCAGCATCCGAAAATAATTTTCATAATCAAAATACAGACGACGCGGGAACAAGCTGAACAGTGTACAAACATCGATAAACAAACTTTCGCAAACTACTGTACAGTTTGCCGAGGCCACTGACAGTAATTTTCGAACTGACCACTAGGCCTAGTTCGAAATGTTTCCAAACGAGTGAAAAGTGCGCAAATATCCTTACCATTTCCCACCGCCAACGGATTCCCACGGCGCATGTTTTCCGAACTTATTCCCACATTTTGAATTCCAGTTTTCAGTGACACTGAATGGACAACAACAACTCCATTTCAACTGATTTGAAACAATGAAAAAGACGCAGAAGACAGTTGGAATGCCGCAAACGCGGGACCAAAATGAAAACAGAATGGCTATGGTGGCGCCATCTAGTTGTTCTTTAGAGCATCGTTCGCTGCTCCAATTTTTGGCTCACTTGAAAGTTTACGTGCAGAGTGGAACATGCGGCTCATTAGCTTAGTTCAAATAATCCATGTTTGTAATACGACGGAAAATCGAAGTCTTGTTTATTTTATAATTAATTATTGGAACGTCGTATAAGAAAAAATTGAAATATGCAAAACATTAAGCAACTTGTTCCCTATAATGATCACTACATGTCGTTGACGGTGTTCTATAGTTTTGCATAAAACAAAATGACGTGCGTTTTGAAAAAATCCACGATAATTGAACAGTGTTCAGTAACTCTGTTATAGCTAGGCGTCTTTGTTGGTTACGCATGAAATTCATCAGAAAATGCTTCACCAGTGTATGGCGACAAGTTCAACAATTGCCATCAAACAAATATTAAAATATTGTTGAATTTTTGGCACCAAACCTTTGTTCTGGCAGGCATTCACAAACATGTCACCATGCAGACAACATTTTATGATGAATATCTGAGCACTGTTCAATTGTTGTGAAATCTTCAAAATGTGTATCATTATGCCTTATGCAAAACTTTAGAATGCCATCAACGGGGCCAAAGGCATGTAGTGTTTCATTATAAGGAACAAACTGTTTATAGGCTTACGACGTTCCCCCTGTGTTCCCATAATTTATTATAAAGCAAACAGCGGGACTTTTTGATCTACCTTCGTAAAAATAACATTTAAATGAAAAATGTGGAAGGTGGGTTGAAAAAAATGCATTGGCTTTTAAAACACTTCTTAAAAAATCATCGAAAATTAATACTTTTTTAATTTGATGTCATCAATGATGAAAAAACGAAACGTGTTATTTTCTGTTATAGTGGATGTGCTACTACTTAATGACCTGAACCTGGGCTGCTTATTGTATAACATGCATCCTTTTCCAAGCTCAAAATGAACTCCCATTCTTCTAGATGAAATATAATGATTACATTTTTTAAATCCCAGTATGAAAAAAAAAATTCAAGCAACTTCTTCAAATAAAAATTCCAATACCTTTTGCAACTGGCTGCACTGAAAGCCTATTATTTTGTTTATGTAACAGTGCCATATTTTCCAGCACTCCGTTGCAAGTCTTATGTTCTTCATGGATTGTTTTGAGCTCAGCGAGTGAAATTTTCCTTTCCAATTTTCTTACTAGCTTGATATCAACCATGTGCCAACGGGGGGCATCTTGTTTGCTAGAACTAGCAGAACATTGAAGTATTCTCAAAAAATGAAACAAAGTCAAAATTCACAAAACATTGTAATAGTGATATCACCTATCAAAATAAGGACTGTTCTCATCGAACTGTGTATAATCAGGATAAGATTCTCTTACAACCTGAAAGAATAATCAAAATATAAACGTATAAGACATAACGAAATAGGTTTTCTGCAACAATCACAACTGAAACACAGTAAATTTTTGAAATAAGTCAATACCTGAGATTTTTTTAGAAATATCACATTAACCTTATACATGTATGTACCTCAGCTATTCCAACGATGCCTGGTACCTCACAACTGCTGTGATAAAAGAAAACCTGATGCCCAATTTTCATTCTATCTCTCATAAAATTTCTGGCCTAATAAATGAAAGCAAAACATCAGCCATGCAATGAATACAGCCAACCAGAAAACCACTTTAGAAACTTCCAAACCTGGTAATTTCTTACTCCTTCCCAAGAAGAAGTCATATCTGGGCACTGTTCCAAATCATCAATACTGAACTAAGCAAAATGAACATACTTTTGAATATTCAAATTGAACCTGGTCGTCAGATAAGTTTCACCTTCAACAGATACCTTTACATCATATCCCTTTTGAATTCTGCTATTAGGCTCAGATTTCATAAGCCAAAACTTATAATTTGAAGAAACCATCGAACCTTTTGTTGCCAAATTTTCTAAAGAATTAAATTATGTCACTCTATTAGTTATAAAAAGAGATAAACTACACCTGCATGACAAAATGGCGGATGAATTACATGTATGTAATTGTAAGGCATTTGACAACGTAATTCACTAACAACGTTTGAATTTTTTTTTTTGTAAACTTTCTAAATGTTCTTGATTTCTTGGTAACTAAGCTGGTAAATGCCAAAATTATTGAGCTTAAGACGAAAGTAAACAACTTGTTTCTTTACAATAGAAAGCACCTGTTTGGCATGAAAGGAATCCCATGGCATTCTATAATGATACCATTGCAGGTACTGTATAGTTTAGGAAACTAGACTACCAAACAAGAACAACCTTTAAGGTAACTGATTAATCCTTGTTTTTTGCTATTACCTGTTTTCAATTTCTTTCTTGGAGGAGGCATTTTAGGTAAACTTCAGCTCTAAACAAAACCAGAATAACTTCAGCTCAGAAAAACTGAAAAAAAGACCAAAGTTCAGAACTGCAATCGAAAGTGTCGCCATCTATTGGCGCAACTTTTTCCAATTCCCCAAATAGCCCTACTTTGGTTGAAGCGTCATTTCTACTTTATCACACTATCAACTTTATCAAGTTCAGACACAAAACAAAAACTACGTGGAACTATTTTAAAATTACTACATTTACAAATTAACAATGCCAGAAATGCTTCGCAATTTAAAGTTTATTGACAAAGGGAAACATTTTGGTGATTATGAAATTAGTATATGTGAAAAATGACTGGAGATTGTAATCAAACATTTTCTATATGGCACCTGGCCTAATTTAATGAAAAAATTCCTTCAAATTTACGAAATTGAGAGCAACTTTGAGGGAAACTTATTCACAAAAAAAAAACTTTTTTGGCCCTACTCATGGTGCATTTGCACCTTAATTCTGAATCACTTACAAAAGCAGATCCTTAGAAATGAAAATTATTTACAAACATATCATAAAGTGAATATCCTGAGGAAATAGTACAGGTACTTTGTCAATAAAAAATGCTGAAAGAATCAAAAGGTTGATCATATTCCAAATGATTTGTCAATAAGATACCAAAAGAACACAATTCAATCGATAATCATATGCCAGCAGAATGCCCTTGAATTATGAAAGCTTCCTATAGAAGTTTCATTACTGAATTATTAAACAGTAATTCAATTATTAATCAGCAGCCAATATTCTTTCTAACGAACCATACAGAAATTCAGAAATACTCTCCAAAATTGCCCAATTGTTTAGAGGCCCAGGACATTCACAACATACAGTTTGCAGGAAATCAACGATTTCCAAAAAAAAAAAAAAAAATTGTCATTGCAAACAAGAAATATGGAAGAAAAAAAATTAAAATTTACTTAATTCTATTCCACATATCCCATTTTTGGGCAATTGGCATGCTACAATTTTTCAATACGTTTCAAGTAGAACTTGAATAAAAGCCTACAGGTGCTCCTTAGGGCACAAGAATATTTTCCGTTTGTTGAAATTCAATACATAAACAGAAATTAACCATTATAAAGCTTATTCAATTGGGGAACAAGTAATATTTTCCATCAAAAATAAATATTTACAAATGAGGCGTGAGATCAGTTATTTGATGGCCTCGTCCAGTTCTCGCAGCACATCATCATCCTGAAGCTCAAGATTTTCATCGAGGCATGGACCAGCGCTATCTTCCAGAAGTAGGTCCAGGTCATCGTCTAATGATACTCGCTTTGATATGCTAGAAATACTGCTTATGCAGGCATCATGCAAAAAATTGTATCAACGATTTACTTAATATTTCTCAAGGAAAATATTTGCTAACTAACAATAGACCACCCATGAATCTAGAATTCACGGTATTTTTACGTGTGCACATGTATCCGACTGTCACTTTGGAAATTAGAAAATATTGCATGGATGTGGGTATCAGCTTCAAAATTGATGAGTGGTCCCCACTACGTTAACCAAATAAAATACTGTTAACACTTACGGTAGTAGAACTTTTGGCTCGCTGGAAATGACACATTGTGGAACAGCAATGGTATCAGCAGGTTCAGAGAATGGCAATTTTGTACTTCCTGATGATGCCGGTTCTGTTAATTCACTGCTCATTTTTTGAGGCAAGTCCACAAGCTCCTTATCGGCGATGCCATCAACACTATCCTTGGGCGTCACAACTGCAGAATAATTGGTCTTGATAATTGAAGAATTATCAACTTCTTCGGTGGACTTATTTTCACAAGAATTTGTTGGCTGCAGGGGTTGCTGTTCTGTAGCAAGAATACCTGATTCTGAAAAGTAAAATTTTGCAGATACAGTATATAATACATTTTCTTTCCAGTTTGAACATTGCAAAAGTGATATCTGAGAACATAATAGAAACCTTTTTCAGTTGAATTCACTGTTTCTTGAAGAGTAGGATGTTTGTTAAATTTAAGTCTGAGTTTTTTCAGAACAGGTGATGGATTTATCTCCACTGACTTTGGCACATCAAGTGTTTGTTCGTCTAAAAATTTAATTTATTCAGAATCAGCCAATGCATTTCAAAACGATTGTCGCTATGTTGCACAAAGATTGTTGTTTTCCCAGCAAAGGCGATATTTACCACCGGTATTTTTTTCACAACATATGTTGTCTTCTATCTTCCTTTTCAAATGTCCAGTGCTTCTTAGTTCTTGCTTGCTCTTCGATTGTGTCAAATGATCAGTTTCCACTAATTTGAGCCGTTTTTCAGCACGAATCTGATCTAAAGTTTTAACTTGAATATTCTTCAATTCCTAAACAGTTAAGGAAAACAAATGTTATTTTAATACTTTTAATATGATAAGCTGACAATCCCAAGTCTTTCACTTACTGTGTTCCTAAGGGCTTGCAGGGTAATTTTTCTTTTAACGGTTAGTGGTCTTCTCTTTTGTTCCACTGCTTAGCATAGGGTAAAATAATTAGAGACATTAAATTTAAATAAAATATGCATACAGTTATTATTGGAAATTCTATATTGAGGCACTTACCAAGGGCTGAAACATGTGGTTTGCTACTGATTTGTGTTTCAATAGTGTTGGCATCGATCTTCCGCATTGCTTTTGTTTTTGTTGAAATTTTGATTTTAGTTGATGGTAATTCTGGAGACTTTTCATTGACTATGAAAAAGAACGGCCTCAGTTAAACAATTTCATTCTGCAAATGAAATGTTTGCAATAAGCATAACAACGTGGGAGTACTTCAACTTACCATTGAACTTTCTCTTGCCAAGTTCCCTTTGAGAACGTTTTGTAGTCATTTTTGCTCCTGTAAAAATAAAAAACATTTTCTGTTAACAATTTGATTCTGCTGTACATACAAATGAATGGTAACCAAGAAGATATATTAAAAATGCCTTCAATTTCTGGAAGTGCTTGATCCTCTTGAACAGACTTTCTTTTGTAGGGGCTCTTTTCATTGGGACCTGAAATAAGCAAATTCAAATTATGGCTGGTGCTTTTTTAAAAAAAAAAATGCCAATATCTTTGCAAGAATAAAATTAAAATTTACACACTGGATTTATCAACAACAGAAGTTTGCTCCTTTTCATTTCTAATCTCTGCCAAGGATTTAATGTGAAAATTGAGTTCTTTGTTCTCTAAATCTGAAAATAAGAAATAAATCAATATAGGTTGTCAATATAGACAGGGTCAAGAATCTTTTAAAATTTTGATCAATGGTTACTTTGCTTATCCTCTGACTTCTTTAATGAAATGATTCTTCGCAGTCTTTCTCCTTCTTCATAATGTTTAGTAAGAAGTCTATCTTGGTCTAACAACTGAGGCAATTTTACAGGTGTCCCACTATAACTTTCCGTATCAGATTCTAAAAAAGCCACATTACTTTAACACGAGAAATCAGAGGACAAATATTCAACTTAATAACAATATAAATTTAGTGCAGCAACCTTCATCAATTCGAACCACAACTGGTTCAACTATGGGGGATGCTAATTGTGCCAATGATTCATGCTGCAAATCGTCTAATGTTGTGTTAGCTTCTACGGTAGACAATTCATTAGAGTCCAAATCTGAATACACCACACAAAAAAGAAAAAGAATCAATACACAGATTAAACCACACCTAATCATATTTATTTCAACTATTATAATTATCCCTAAGAATCAACTCAAGGTAATAACTTACCATTTTCATTTATTTTGGAACTTTCTAACTGAGGACTGTTTTTATGATGTAAAAATACACAGTGGGGTTTCCTACAGCCCCCGGGTTGCGATTCCCAATAACAAGGGATACTGGAACGATTTTTCTGAAAGATAAAAAATATCAATTCTCACTTCATTAATCCAAAAAATACAGTAAAATAAAAAAGCAACTAAATAAAACATGCTTACATTGCACTCCATGTGCCTAAATTTACAAGTTTTACGAAAACATCGTCCTTCCTTCCATAAACTACAGACTGTTTCTGTCCCAAGTGCTGCCTCGCAATGTCGATATGGGCAAGAGTCTCCCTAAAAGATCCAATTAATTGTAAAGTTATCATAAAATGGGAAAATGGAGCCAAATACCCCAAAAAATTCTCAAACATGTTTCAATATCAAAGTACAAAGCCTTCAATACATGTGTATACATGTACATAACTAAATTTTCCATGAAAATGCTTAACATTTTTCGTAAAACAGTGAGACAAAAATTATATAATGTAGCTAAACAATGTCACAATACCTGCAACCAAACTAGACACATTAGCAAAATTTAATCAAACGATTGGTGCCCACCAGAATTAAACATAATTAAAACAGAAGACTAGTAAAAATCTAACCTTTGCACACGTTGAGTAGAAGTAGAAATAACAATCATCCAAACAACCAAATGTGTCCTCCATATTGAGTGCAACACCCAAAGCAAAACTAAGACTTTTAATACTTGTCGACGATGGTGAACGATAGTTTATCACACTGGAATCCAATCACAGCAATATTTTCAATGAATAGTGATTGAATGCTCTGCAAAGGACTCCAAAGCGTTCTTCCTAAACAACAAAAGCAAAACATAAGTTTCCCAATTTACAACTTTCTCAATTATCAAGAATTTAATAGCTTTATCATATTTTGGAAAAAACCAAAGATAACGCAATAATTCTTGATAAATTAAAATATTAGGAATAAACCGATTTAAAAAACAATGTGACGACCAAAACGCTATTCTTCTGAAACTTACAAGTCTGATTCGTTAACATACAGTGGACTCAAATATAGGCTAAAATTTTGTTTTATTTATTTCGACAGCGAATCAGGCAACTCCCACCCAAAATTATCCAATCACTCCCAAACCGCCTTGATTCAATGTAATGTCATTTTGATAACTATGCCTACATGTTTAAAGAGTTGAAAGACATTTTTCTAAAACAATAAGAACACCATACTAGGTTTTATTTCCTCAAAACGTAAAGATAATAAGACAACTAGGCTAGAAATAAAAATATAACAAATCTTCAAATAAGTAGAACATGTTGCCTTACCTTATTCCAAGATGCGAAGAAACCACCCTGCCTGTAAAAGACCAGAGATCAGCAAGAAATATCAGGGCAGCTATCAAGCTGATCCACAATGTGTCATCCAAGAAGACATCCGGATCTTCGTTGAAGCAGAATTAAAAAAGGAACAGTTCAAATGATGCTGTGCTCTAATCCTGGAAGAGTTGCATTCTGGCAGTGGAATTGTAGCCCGTAATACTTGCTCGCCACGACATTGGAATCACATGGCAAACGATAAAATGTCCATATATCCAGAGCGTTTTCACGAAATTCACAAAAGCAAACTGATGCCACGTAGACGACAATGTTGCTTGCTCAAAAACCACTACTCGAAGCACTTCATTTGTAACTCATGCTGGCATATGCATGTTACAGATTCCTTTTTGAGGCTGAGCGGTAGTACGAAGTAAAGAAAAAGTTCAGGATGTCCAACATTTGCTAATTTTTAGCTGCAGATGTAGATTTGTAGCGCAGACAAGTGAAGTCCACAAAAAGCACCGTAGTATTTTGGTTAAAATGTCAATCGCACAGTGCAACTATCCAGTTAAAACGCTTTTTGAATAGATTCCCCATTTTTTTTGGATGAAGTGCCGTAGAAAGGGCAATTGACAATACTGCAACTCTTCCAAACTTGAGTCCAAGCACAATTACTTCCACATTTACAATTGTCGTAACAAGAATTAACAGTAGGCCTATGGTAGACTCTGAATAGTGCTGAAGATCGGAATGTGGAAACACTGATTATCCGATCACCATAATGGCCAAAACATACAGTAGTATGGCCAGAAAACCAATGTATGTAGATTAGGTCTGGTTATGATAGTTTAGGTTAGTTTAGGTTAAATTTGGTAGTTGACTGGATTTCCTTTTGAATGCTACTAGACTTCTTAAAATGCCTTTACTCGTTCGACAGAATTAAACGAACAAATGTACATACTACAGTGAAACATACAACAGATGACACACACATTTACGGTACCAGTATGTACGAGACAGAATGGTGGTATTATCTTTCAGTTATAGTAGGAATATTGATTGGAAATTCGCTAATTCAAGCAGTGATTCAATGACTAATGTTTTCGTGCTTCTATTTGCGATGCCAAATTGAAATGTCAAACTTTCATTAGCTGCATTCATTCATTCCAAATACAAGCTTGTACTAAATTACGTAAAATTCAGCGGTGCAATGTTGATTGCCAGTTGATTCATGCAGGGCTCAAGGCACAAATAATCCAATACCAATAAACTAAGCTATTTAGCTAATGTGACACGCATGCATGATAACATTAAGAATAGCAGCTAGGCTATGTTGGAAAGATTCATATTCGAAATCATTTGCCCCAAACTCAGGTGGTCTCAAAGCTGTTCCTCAAAATAGCCATCGTAAATTATATCGGATACCAAATAATGATATTGGCAATCTAATAAACATTAGGCAACACCTCAGCTCTGATTTTCTTCTGTCACAAGACGCTCCATTATAACATGCCAATTATGATGCCATTAAACTTGGGCTGACTTGAACTGATGTATAGGCTACCATTTATCATTTCTCTTACATTGTAATAGTGAATCACAATCTAGAATCTGGTCCGTTTAGATTTCACTTCATTCAAAGGTCAAAAATGTTGCCAGAACTTTTGATATTTCGACAAAATGTTTGAGGTTTTACCCATACTTTCCAATTCTGATAAAACGCATCTATAACTTTACGACTTCTTTAGAATAGAACGACCCCATCGTTTCCGAACTAGGCCTAAACTTAAGCCTAACGATATCCCACGGACACCAGAGGTCGAATGTCTTAAGATTACCCATCAATTACAGCTTATAATTTATGACCCTCAGTCTAACTGAATATATGTCCCTCAAAAACCGAAGTTGTTGAAGTATTTTCACTTACGAAAATTTATTCCAATACGTCGAATACCGTATAGCAAAAAAGATGCCCAGCTTCCACTTCTACGCAGACTAATTAGAGTAGGCACCACTAGCGCCACCAATTTCCGGTGAGGTACAGGAGGCTTTATTTTTAAAAAAAAAATATTCGGCACATCTTGATGGTTTTGAATTGTTTTTTTTTAGCAAATTTAGTACACCTGGAAAAATATTTTTTTTTTCACTCTTATTTGATATCAACATGTACAGTATACGTAACATGTATACCTAACGCTCTTTAAGTCTTGGTGCGTTTTTATATTTTATATTTTTCATACAAAATGCAGTTACGAATACAATCTTAATAAATTAATTATAACATCAACTGTATTTTGTTTTAGGAACGCTCTGCACGCTTTAAATTGCAGAATTCAACATTATGAAGACAAAATGCAAACTAAGCATCATCTTGATTATTTTTAATCGTTACTCATAATATAAGTTATGGCACATTCGCATAATAATCAACGCCTTTTCTTCATCCGGAGAATTTTGTAAGCAATATCAAATTCAAAGCAGATTTTTTCTTTATACAGATAATATATAATGCCTACCAGTACAAAATGGCAAGTATATTATACTTGAATGGCGCACATAGACATTAAATATTTTTGAATAGATATGTATAAAAATGTACAAATACATTAAATAACAAAAAAATAATTACAAATATCCATTTACTGGGCGATTAATTATAATGGAAAATACTGACATCTAATGTAGCATAGCTAATCAAACTAAAGAATGCAAGGCGTTCGACTTACATCAAAATACCAAACATGCAAAGTAACTGCATTTGAAAATGAAGCGATGTAAATACGAAAATGTAAAAAAGGTTTACGTGAAAGTTGAACGAGAGGAAAAGAACTAAATGTGAACAGCAAGTGCCCAACAGCCTACGCTCAGTTCAAGATTAATTACCATGAGATCCAAGCAATAATTTTGAACATTTAAAATTAAATTGCTTCACACTGGTCCACGAATTGGATAAAGATTGCCAGATTCCATGAGTTCCGAAGGATCATTGTTTAAATCCAGTCGCTCATTTTCAAAATGATCACAAGAACCACCAACCGAACGTTGCCTGCAGTTATCGCCCAAGGGGTTCAATGGAAGAGAATCCTTATCCTCCTTTTTGGGGCCGCAACAAGTGCTGGCTGCACACTTTTTATCAGCTGGACAATCCAAGACGCAATCTGATGCATTCACTTCTCTATACTGGAAGCAAAACAAATAAGCAATTGTAATACAAGTGAATTACATTTGAAAAACTAAAAACCTTCTCATTTCAAGATTGACCATTATCAGAAACCAACTAGTAGTAAATTTCACTTGAATATTCAATTTCTATCATCAATGTCATCTGTGGTCACCTAAAAACTACTGAGTCAGCTTATTTTAAAAAATCAATACCAAGCCTAATCAATGTTTTTCTAAAGTTTTATAGCTAACTTTCCCCATTTCCCCCAAAAACCTTGGAAACTCATTATCCGGAAGACCGAAAATTCAAACCAAACAGAAAATGTCATGTTTTATCTACCTCATTAACCTCTACAAACTCCGGCTGAATCGTTGTCGAATGAATACCCTCATTGTGAAAGAACTCCTTCACTTTTTCAGCTATCCGCATATAATCTGTGAGATTGCGGCAACGAATATGTGCGGAAGCAATGATGCGATCGCCAGCTAACTGCCAGACATGGAACTCGTGTACAGCAAGAATACCATCTATCTGTTAATATAAATTGTCACATTCAACCAAGATTCATCATTCAACGACAGAACCAAACAACATTTAAATAAGAGGCTTTACTTGTGTCAAAAGTTTCTTTTGAATAGCTTCCACTTGAATATGCGTAGGTACAGTTTGCAAAAGGATGAGCGCAGATTCCACCACTAGTTAATAAAGGATAAGCAAATTAATTAACCCAGAAAATTGTTGTACAAATCATGCAATGAAAAATATACTTACAAAGCGGATATACTGATCTTAGGATGAGTATCACCATTACAATACTATATCGTAAATGCGTTAAATTATGGAAATATAAAAAATCATGAAATTCAGTCCAATGGACTTTAAAATAATGCAGTAAAAATGGAGGTGAAGCTCACCTTAAAACAGGATCAATATAATACTTGTATTCCCAGTCTGTTAACCAGATGACTAGAGCACTAGCAACAACTATGACAGAGCCCAATGCATCTGCCATCACATGCAGAAAAACACCTCTCATGTTCATTTGTCCACCGCCTGCAAAGATATAATGCAATATAGTTTATCTGCATCAGCCATTACAGTAATTCCTATTATATAGCCTAAATAAGAGAAAGAAAACAGTTATGTAAAGCAAACACACCATTTCCAATTAAATGAATTAGCAGACATTAAAACACAGATTTCCATGCCAGGAATGTGAGATCACCACCATGCTGATTTACGTGAATTACTTGATACATTTGTAACTGTTACACTTTTAATTTGTCTCCAAGTTAATTTATGAAACTTTTCAGACTGCTTACTGGAAGTGTTTTCTTTTGTAGCACTTCCATTCGCCATAGCTTTAGCTTCATGAACAACATCGTAATCGTCATCATTTTCATCCACCCCGTGCATTTCACTCATGGTTGGCACCGTTGAATGGCGGTGAGAATGGCTGTGGGAATGACCGTGTCCAGAACCATGTTCTAAATAATTGTAATTGGGAATGAGATTGGGCAAACAATGTACAATTAATTATTTATGCAAATCACTTGTAATGTCGGCAGAAATACTCACGATGAAACAGGAAAAGTCCAATGATGTTTACTGCCAAGCCCATGGCACCAACATAGAGAATCATTTCTGGTTCGTGGATTGTTTCAATTTCATAAAGGCGCTTCAGAGACTCAACCAGGATTGAGAAGCAAAGAGCAACTAGGAATACAGCATTTACTAATGCACCAAGTACTTCTGCTCTTGCCCATCCGAAAGTATTTTTGGACCATTTTTTAGGAGACATCTGAAATTTAATTGAATAAAATTTAACAATGTTAAAGACTAATAGTAATGCAAATAAATTAAGTAAAATTCTGGCCAAATATCGTTTGATCAAGTTTTAGTATGATTTGTATTATCCTATTAAAAATATCAATCACATTTTGACAGGTATTCGAGGGTATACGACAGGTATACAGGGTATTCCACTTAAAGGCATCACATAGCCACCAACCCGTACTTAAGAACCTGGGCGTATAAGAACCATTTTATTGATTAGATAACGATTAGATAGCATTGATAGGTACCTTAACTGATAGAAAGGCAATTATCAGAGCAGCAACATCAGACAGCATGTGAAAAGAATCGGCTACCAAGGCCATGGAGTTAGTGACATATCCACAAATGATTTCCAAGAAAAAAAACGACGTAGTCAATGCAAACATTGACAGCAGTCGACATTTTCGTCCAGTATAACGACCCATCGTATCTAGAAGAAAAAAGTTTTCTTATTGCGTGCATTTCATTATAAACCAGCAATGAGTCTACATATTCGTGGTATTTAGAAAATAACCGACCAATCTTGAGTACAATATTGGCTCAGTTTACAATACGGCTTGCACTTAGGTTAATAACATGTAATGATTTCAGACTAGGGCAGGAAAAGTATTAAAGTATATGAGTTTGTTTTTCATAAGATATTTCAAGCAGCTTCTCAGCAAGTTTCAGTCTCAAAAGCAAGGCCGAGTAGACTATCTGCTTGAAATTAATATGGCCAATAAAAAACACTTTCAGGAAAAAGGACTCTACTTGGCAAATAATGCATGTTTCATGTGCCACTGCTGATAAACAGGTTTTCAAATGATGTCATTTCAGTGTTTGAAGTTAATATTTCACAGAAAAACGTGGTTTGTTTTCATTACACGTTTAAAATGGTGGAGACTTATTGGCCTATTGTCAAATGATCACAGGTAAAACGATCTTAAGAAAACATATTGCACCTGAAAGTATATAGGTTAGCTTATTTCTCAATGAATATTATAGAAAGATTCATACTTTCGCTTTCCAACTACAATCTAATAAGTTGGTAATTGATTAGCTACACTGCACTTTAAATTGTTGACAATACATTGTAAATATCTAATGAACTAGTAAGCAATTGACTGTCTAAGTGACAATTTCATTTTATCTGGGTAAAGAACAATTCAGTTGTTAATGACGTTAATGACATAACGGTTAAGATTGATTTTCATCTTTTTACTAATCAGTTTAAAGTGATGTGGCTGCAAAAATAAATGAAACTGCAGAATATTCATATGCCAGCTTATTTTTGTTGTTCTTCTATTGTCTTTTAGTGAACAAAAAAAAAACTTTATGAAAGGTTAAACTTGCAATTAATTTTGAAGAAACGCTGACGTCATAATTTTTAACAATGCCATTAGGCCTACCGGTATACTTACCATCAAATACTGCAAAATCAAACTCACCAAGAAAGATTTTACGAAAATCCGTAAAGCTAAGGAGTCAATAGTGGAGTTATTGCCACACTTTGAGCTTGAAGCAATTTGCGGACATTGCACAGTGTTTTTTTTCTAGACACGAATTTTATTAGTGTCAGCAAATGTAATTTTCAGTGTATGACAAAATGACGTCATGCAACAATTCCGCCATAACTATTTGTTTCGAACTTGGCTTTAACAAAATCAGGATGTTAAGGGAAAGATAACCTCAATATCCGCACCCTAATGCTAAAGGTTTACGAAACCATGGTTTTAAGAAATGGTTATAACTAGATATTTCCCTGAAGTTTCGGATATTTCACAAGTAGAAGCTATTCACACACTTTGAAAGTTTCTTCATTATTATTTTCGTTGTACATGTATATTATAGTATGTATATGTATATATTATATGTATATATTAGTTAGGTATACATGTATACATGTATATATTAGTTAGGTATCTAAAGTGTACTGCTCTTTATTGCTTGCATTTAGTTTTATCAATAGTGTAGATTTACTTTTAAAAATGTGTTCTGTGCCGTACAGAGTAGGCAAAGTGAAGGAATGCCTGGACTGAACCTCTTTCTCAATTACTGTTTGTGCAATTTCTAGTAGAACAATATTGTGGCCTATTCTACCATACACTATTACATTTTTCCTGGCATTGCACTGGTCGTTCAAGGTGATTGGAACTTGCAGATCAACTGCATGTTCTGATAATCAGAGAATGTGTTGTAACTGAATACGATTCAAGTTCATGTATTTTATTTAAACGCCTACACAATAGGAATTGTTCAACCTGCTTTGTTCAATTTGGTAGTTACTTTGGGGAATTTACCACTGCAGGCAAAGTAATTTTTCCTGCTGGGGAAGGGGCTGTACATTTCAGTCTCTTATCCATTTCATTTCAAGTTAAATTGCTCACTTCAGATTCAATTTAATTTACACCAATTTTAAGAAATAAGAAAAATTATATCACAATTTCCCAAGGAAATATAGCATGGAAACTGACTAGTTTTTAGCCAGCCGAAATGTTTCTTAAATTTCACCCTTCAGGGCACTAACTAACAAAGCAAGTACACAGACGCATCGAATATTTTCTGTAGATTCTTTGCCGAAACCAGAATAATCAGTACAAAATATTTAGTGTGGTGCCGGCAACACGATGGTGACTAGTCTACAATACTTAATATGTTACAGGGAAACATAATTATTCACTGTACATGTGCATGGATAAAACAATCCATACACCTTGACAATAAGCTGTGGTAATATCAGCTACGAATACAGTAGACCTACTGTACGTGTAGCTATGTTGATATTATTCAGTAATACGATAATATGACACATGTACAAGATAAGATGAATCGTTCTCGGACTAGGCCAATCGAGTTCTGGAGTCTTTGTTCTCCACCCTTACACCACAGTAACATTTATGCATATTGCATTATCAAATTGCATTTGTGCGCGAACCATCAGGTCCATCACATTGTGTTTATATAGCATGCATTATATTTAAAAGCTACTTAAAATAAATTGCAGAGTAACATACGTGTGTAGATATTACTTACAGTTGATCCAAGTTTAATCACTGATCTATATTCGCGAAGGGCAAGACGGCCAAAGTAGTAATGAAAATACTTCTGATGATGATATATCAGAATCCTAATCATTAAAAACGTCACAAATATAATCACAATTTGATAATGAAAAGATCTCCGTGTAAACCACGTTTAAAAGTTCATGAAAACGTAGTGCCATTCATCGACTCACCTCGAGACTCGCTAGTTAACATAATTTAATTTGCTTTAATAATTTTGCACTCAACACCGTATTTTTCCGTCAACAAAGCAACCTTTGCGCACCTCCCGCTTTCAACAATGCTCCGCAAAATGATTATCCATCCTTGTGAAATTCAAATGATGTTGAAGTGGGCAATCGGAAAGAAACTTTCATTAGTGGACGTTATTCCGAAAAATTCACTTTTCTGATGTTCATAGACATGCAGCTATAATAGTAATAAAATAGGATAAAATGGCATAGGCCTAGCCTAGAACAATGCCGAAAATGTATGACAATTAAACTACGGAACTGATATTAAATGATATTAACTGATATTAAATGTCGAGCTAATACATATATTTACGTATAAACGCGGTGCAGACAATGCATTCAAAACTCATTTTTTAAAATAAAATAACAATTTTTGCAGATGCTGTATATCCGGCATTTTCCGTATTTTGTTTCAACGCAAAGCATCTTGGGAGAATGCAATGGAAGGGAATTTCACAGATCTGAAATGTAGGCGGCGCCAAATTAATACAAGGGAAAGCCGAAAAGTTCCCAACAACATGGACACGATCAAAGGGGTTCAAAAGACATCAGAATTTCAAAATTATTATCGCGAACTCAAACGCAGTGATATTTAATGCTCAATAATTCTTTTTTTTATTTTCTATGGCTTTCAAATACTTTACTAGATTTCAGAATACACGTACCTGAGCAATATTTGGTAATTTGTTCAAGCTAGGGTTGAATCTGAATAGTTTGCTTATAGTTTTTTGGGACCCAAATGTTGCTAAAATTAATGTTTTCAGGGTTGATTGAAATATCTTTTAGTCTGTTGCAGAATTGGAAAGCATACACTTTGGATCCTGACAAAGTGACAATTAGACATTCACTCACTGCACTGTATTTGATGAAATCACTACTTTCCTTTATACAAGCCTATACCTTCACCTATGAATTTTGGTCAAAGATTAAAATCCTTTTTCAATTATAGCTGGTTTCAAGTTCAATCGCCGATAATGAGATTTTATCAGTGATTAACAACGTTTGTGCAGGATCAAAGAAAATTAAAAGACAATGAAATGTACTTGCTTGCCTTTGGTTATAGATGCATATATGCCTACATGTAGGTGTTTGGTCATTGAAATGATCAAATACCGAAGAAGTTGGTAAATCGGGTCGTTTATAACTTACTGTAGCGGTTTCCTTAGATGTTTTTACTTTAATATCCTGATGTCTGTTTATTCCTCTACTCTAAATAGACCTACCTTTGTAACTCGACTGTAACTCTAAATCTCTATATGTCATTTTCTCAACACGTTTGACCCCGCTAACCTTTTAGCAGAGTATTATAATCGATGGCTTTCAGTGTCACTTTGCCGTTTAATTGCTTGTTTTATACTGTATATAGTTTACATGTACGGTATATGAAAAAAAACTAATCCTGTGATTCGATACGAATTAAATTATCGGATATTCAGGAAATATGTAACTTGCATTTATTGTACTCTGTACATGTATATACAGTACTATCCAAACAATTTAATAACCATGAAGGATCAATTTTGATCTTCGAAAAAAAGGACTTTGAAACGAGTGCATGCTACATACAGTATACATGTACATGTATACACATGTACGCAAACATACTGCAGAGGCTACACCGCTACAATGCAGTACACGCACCGCATTATTATTGACTGACTTGCTTATCATGGAAATGGCATATAAAATAATCAATTTAGTTTCTTACCGTATTTTAGCCGTGATTGAAATGACAACTGCCTTATTCGTTCGCGTTTGATTTTTGTCTGTCTTGGTCGCCATGTAGTGACACTCGAACAATTCAACTCTGACCTTTGAGCGGTCCTTCCCAACGTTCATTTGATAAGGATGATAGCGAATCCAATTCTATGGGTTGAAAGAGATGGCATCAATTAAATGGGCACACTCATTGCTGTCATTATAACGGTAACAGTGCAAATTTCACGAAACAATTAATATTCACCAAAATGACCACATTTCCCAATCCCACTGACGCTATAGATAGTTCAATTAGTTGTAGCATTTTGCAACAGCTACAGCCGGGAATTCTCAAGATGATACCAACACTTTAATCAAGCCGCCATCTACATGTATTCTTTTGTTAATCAACCCACAGTCAACATCAAGAACTTGCCGCTTTGAATCTAAGGCGGTTACGACAAAGACGGTACGAGTTAATTTTATGAACGTGCCCCGTCAGTACGTCCCAACCTACCATTAAAGATTTAGCAGCTGCAGGTTGCAGAACAGCCAAATTCGGACACCCTCCCTCCTGTGTTATTGAGGCGAAAGCCTGACATTTCGCATTGCAAACAATTGGTTTCAAAGTTTGGTGACGTTCAAGTATTATGTCATCCTCTTATGCAATTTTAAAGAACATCGCATTAGAAGGCATCATTTGTGATCCAGTGTGTCTGGAAATGACCATGATAACATGCTGACATACACGTAGAACTAGGGATCTGTAATAATCGAGAAAAATTGATGATATAATTGTTTGGACTTTCAATGCAAAAGAAAAAAATAATTGAATGTTGTTCTAATGTCAGTTCAATTAAAAATTTATAAAATTACGATTAAACAGAGTGCCTACAGAGATGAAATTTTCCACTTCCCTGACTTTTCCAAGTTTGAAAACAAACTTACCTGGCTACTATGACCACCGAAAATGCAAAAATTTGTCATACCAATGTAAGGAACAAAATTATTAAGAGGAGATGGAACACAAATTTGCACAAGGAAGCAGCAGATTCAGATCAGTTTTTTAAATGTACAGTTTCATTATTAATTTTTTTCACATGCTTGCTTGTCACTTCTTGATTTTTGTGCTAAGCAATAAATAGCTATGCGAAATCTGCTATTGATTTGTTGAATTTCCCTTACTTTTCAAAGTCAATTAATTATCCCTGACTTTTTCCAGGTCTGAGGGAAGCCTCTCCACGCCATTTAACCTTCTTTTCCCGAATCGTTAAGTTTAATCCAGGCATCAGAATTGAAAATATCGTTTAGCAAAGAATAAATAACTAAATAAATAAAAATGAAAAAATAAGTAAAAAAATCTAAATTTCATACATTGCTTTCGTTTTGATTAACCGCAGTTCTAATCGCCGATGACGTTAATTAAAGTTTGCAGGTCAAAAAAAAATTATACAATTAAACCCGGGGACCTGTCTAGCCTCGCTCAGGTACAGCGTCGCGTCGTAACCAAGGCGACGGAGAAAGGGAAGCTTTTGATTGACAGCATCGTTAATGACTCACCTATGCTTTTGTACAAACTCATGTGTTTGCCCCCATTGGAAAATC
>JAQGAF010000994.1:0-36981 GCA_034687865.1 Kryphioiulus occultus | reverse complement strand
GTTGAAATAATAATAAAAATATTAAGTTTATGCACGTGTTCACCTGTGTTTGTTGACAACGAAGACATGTCAATACAGACAGCAATGGCTTCCCATGCCACGTGATGCGTGACGCCGACACAACGGCAAAAAAAAAATCCGCAAGCAGTGCGCGCACAGGCATTTTTTTATGCGAATGCGAATCCGAATTGCGAATCCGAATCCTTATGCAGTGCGCGCGTAGCTTAAGATGACGACATACGGTACATGGAAAGAGTTCAATGAAAGTGGACGTCCACATCGTCAATTGGAATTTCGAGTTTAATATGGAAAGAATTGCTTGAAACACTTAGGTAAAAGTGATCGTAAAATGAAAAACTAATGATATTTTGGATATTTTTCTGGTCGTAACTGATGACATTCTGGTAATTCATGAAATTCAATCACAACTAGCCTGTTTTACTGTATTTAACCGGCGATCTCGATTGATTTTTATAAATAAAATAAATTGTGCAATGTGAAAGTTTTTTTTCCCAAAAATTCAAACCTTAAAAATTCCAGTTCGTCTTATGGATGGCCCTTAACTGACCAACATTTTTTATTCGAACGAAGCTTTTTTTAAAGTTGGACCAGAAATTATCAAATTTTAGCCCATAAAAATGCAGTGCCCTAGCTAGTAAAGTGAACGAAACATATTGACACACAAGGGTTACTTCTGTTTTCGATAGTTTAACTCTATCGCTCGAAATTCAAGTGAGTCTGCTGTGGAGGAGTAGATACCCAGGCGGTTGGGCTTCACACCACTACACCACCTCTCGCATGTTGACTTTGACGTCACGAGCTGACGTGCGGGAATACCGGTTTCGGCTCGGCGATCGCTCATTGGCTGAAAGTTGACTTTCCAGGAAACGCTGAGCAGCTTAGCACGAAAAAAAACGATAGCCGCTGATAAAAGCGAAGGCGACCGAATGAAACGCTTTCACATTTTTCTAGCCACTATCGTCGAGTTTGTTGCTGTGGACGGTGGGCTTGTTTTGAATGCGCTTTCATGGCATGTTTTGGATTATTTTCATTTTCGATTTAATCGAAACTTTGAGCGGCGGCGAATAAGTTCGTTCTGGGGCTTACAGTGCCCACGCGAATCAGGGTGCGCTAATGGACTTTTGCCGCGATATTATTTTAATCGAATTTCGGGGTTTCACCGAAAACTTGTCACTCGAGGCGACAGCTTTGCAACCGGGTCCAATTTTCAATTCAAGGTAAGACGAACATTATTGACATTCTTGAGTGCGGGCTCCAGCTAGGCCTACGTGACCCAGCACGTGTCCTTTGGCTGCCATGCTTTTCCGGCTTCGGGCAATATTAATAAGGGCTTTTGGACTTGGTCAGCCATTGAGTGACACGGTATAGTGCACGTAACAGTTTTAGGGCTGTGGAAATGGGCGTGTGGAAATTAGCTAGTTTTGAAGATTTCACTGTCTTCCCACTGAAGACAGTGAAATCTTCAAAACAGTAGGCTTATAGCTGCAGTATAGCATTGAGTGTTGCTACTGTGCGCTGTTTCAACCTGTTTGACACATTCGCTCGTTTTACATAGGCTATAGTATGTAAAATTGTATATACTTGCGTCTCGATCAAATTAGATACAAACTTTATTAAAAAACAAAGTACGCACATTCTATTTTGACAGTTACTTGCAGAGAACCGAATCACTCTCGGTTGTTACTCTGTTGTACAACTTGTTATAAAACACCCACTCGATAACATGGGTCATCAATACTAGTCTTCAAGATGTTAAATAACATTCTTTCTTCTCATTTTCAAACAAGTTGTATAACTTTGCCAGGGTGCATGATTGGTCGCCTGGAAAACCTGGAAAAGTCAGGGAGTTTGATTTCGTCTGGACAAGTCAGGAAATTTCATAATGTTTGGAAGTTGCTGTGGTACAATGATTTTTATTGGTATGAATATCTCAGAAAAGCATTAGAAAAGTTGTATTTGTGCTCTACTTTTTCTGAAAAGTTCGCCTAATAGTGTCGTGGCATTAGTGTCATTATAGTGAAACGTCCTATTTGACCAATGTTCTCTTGACAGAACGTCATTATTGTCGTTGTTCTCCTTATGTTTTATACCAGTATAATCTTTGGGGAGTCTTTCAGAAACAAGGTATTTTTTCAGGCCATTTTGAGTTGTCATTTGGTATTGCCCTATAGGCTTCCATCGTGACCAAGACATCGATGTATTGCTTTAATTATAAGTCAGTGGCGAGGGGTTTCAATTATAATGAACACGCTGAGGGGTAAGATGACGTCAACATTCTGGTTTTTGTTGGAATTTGGCAGTTGACGTCGCAACGTCCACTGTCTCTAAATATAGGCCTAGACCTCTGTCCTGACCTGGTGCAAGCTTTAGCTGGCGCCTTTCGGTCAGCCACAATATTAAAACCAGAGAGTTCACGATTTTATTAAAAATGCAATTCAAGAAAGTGCATCGACACTTGTAATTTTAATTTGATCATATTGGGAACATTTTAACCTACATTATTGTATTTTTGCAAAACCATCGACACAGCTGAAATTAGGTTGCTTTCCACCTCGAGTTTCTAGTTGTAAAATGAAATGCCCGAGATTTCTAGAAATTTCAAATTAGTACATTTACAGGATTTGCACAGTGTGAATATTAAGCATCGATAAAGTATAAAAAGTATGCGTTTGAATTAAAACATTGGGTCGATGATGCGAATAATATGATAGCTGAAAGTTTCAAAGTCAGTACATGTGACGTCTCGTATGGACAGCCCCTGTGGTGACAGATTTGAATTCGCTTCGTTTAAAATGTGAAAAGACTGAAAAATTGTTGGAAACTAACTGTAATAACAGACTACAGTAGGTGAATAATAGTTTGGCGTTTAGTAATGACATATAACCGTTAATTGCGGTTTCCCCAGCTCAATGATAAACAAATAGTATCACGAGGAAAATTCATTGCATAATTATTTCACTGCCAAAAAAATCAGGAAATGTTTCTAGGGGCGTGCCTAGACGATTCTTGAATGGGGGAAACCCCACACTGGCTCATCGTGGTTCAAATTCGTTTTTGGCAGACGTTCGTCCACTGCCATTTTCAATTCTTCCTATAGAGCTAATTCGAGCGTAAGCGTAAGCCATCTCCCAATTAACTCGTATTTACGTAAAGAGAAAAACCTCAAAAGAAGTGATTACGAGGGCAAACATGGGCAGATTTTCCCTCAAAAGCCGCGTTTTCAGCCTAGTTCACCTCTGAAAGAACATTTTTACGCTTGAAGGTAATTTGTGCATTCGAGGTTTAGGATGGCTGGGAGCTGGAGAGGAGCTTCAAGGTTGCTCCCTATAAGTTTTGCTTGGAAAAAATGGCCATGTTTTTTGGTATTCTTCTTCCAAACATGCACGTCTGGCAGAGCGTACAAGGTCTGCTCGAAAATTGGCAAAATGCGAGGCTAAATCCGGGCTCGGATCCCAAGGCCTCAGACAGACCTTGGCCAATAAATTCATCTTGTTTGGCCGTATTGGCTGGCTCTCCGATTAGGTAAATAGCAATTAAATAAATCGCGTGACAACCCCAGATGAATGAATGTTGGTCGACATGGCTGTCAGCCTTTCTGGGTTGTGGCTGTAGCTGATCAGCTTGATGTTTCACATGTTCTGCTGACAGCAGCGACATTTTGCCTGAGATACATGTACTGTTTTTGGAATAAGGGAGATGTCAATGATAAACTACACCCAACGTATTTTGCTTCAAAACACTCTGCATTAATTTTGATACATCATCCACATGTTACTTGGAGCACGTGGCTAATTGTAGCCGTGTGATGGCATTTAACCAACAAAGCCGGAGTGACCATTGTCTGTAAGGTTAACCCAACTCAATGAAGTATTTCACGTGACCTCCTCTTCTGTTTTATCGTGATGAAAACTAGGACGCTTTGTTTTTTATGTCAGAGCCTTGGCTCTCCATTTACAAGCGAAAACGAAATTGAAACTGAACAGAGCACATGTCATTGTTCAGTAATAGTTATGATCAGCTTTCGTTATTAAAAAGCATCTGTATTATATGATGCGTCATATAGTGGGTCTGGGGCAACCGGTGCTCTTTATGGTCTGTCATGGAACATACTGGAGTTATCTACATTAAACCTTTATTAAAATAAATGTTAAAAAACTGTGTTGTCGTCTGTAATTTAAATAACGTGTTTTGCAACAATTTACTAATATTCGGGTTTTTTGTGTTAGAAGTCTTATGACTGCTTTTAGTGTGATATGCTTTTTTGTAAAAACCCTGCCCGATTCTGCTATTTAAACATGCCACAATCCTAATCAATCTTAAGAAACATTGTTTACATAAAACGACACTAAGTTTTATGCTAAGCAATCATGTAACTGAATCCATGTACATGTGCATGTACACTTGGTGTTTTCTAATGGTCGAAAATTGTATGATATCATTCGGGGATTATCACTGGTGAATTTAAAGTTATTAAAGTGAAAATTTCATTTTCGTAATTTTTGTAATATTTGAGAATGGCTTCATACAACGTTTGAATGCTTCGTTCTCGAATAAGTAGAATGGGTTCTGCTCGCAGCTTGAGGTGTGGGTGGTCTGTAAGTTTTCTTTTCTTTGACCTTAACATATTCAAGGTCCTAGAAGACGGCTGTGCATAGATTGTTTTGCATTTAACATGCCGCGTAGGTAATATTTACGACTAAATCGGCGGATTGATACTGAATTAGTCGCTTTTCGCCGTGATTTCGCACGCCCAATAAAATAATCCCTCTGGCAGTGTAGAATAATTAGCAAGGTAAAATCCTCGGCGAGCTAAGTTTAGAGTAAAAGGCAATTACGAGTAGGCCTATAAGTTTTTTTTGTCATACCAAATGTTGCATAAGTTTATCGTGTGACTGATGGCAATAACAATTTGCCATGCTACGAGTGACCTTCACGGAAATTAAACCGCCACGCCATAGGACTGTTTGGTAATGTACTGGTTGTAGACGGCACTCTCCTTACTAACATACAGTATACATGTAGTTATTCCATCAAGTGAACGAGTGTAACCCTTTCATGAGCTCTGAAAAAAAGAACACATTACCAAAGTGCATTTCCTGTAAAATGAAAGTGAAATTGTATAACGTTTTTTAAAAATTTTAATATGCTCGTCAGTGTGTATGGATTGAAAATCCAGGGATAAGTGCAGCCATAACCGCTACACACCTACTTTTGGAATAATCATAATTATACTTTTAAAAAACTATTTAAAATCTTATAAATGTTCAATTTTCATTTGCAAATTGTTCAGGAGTTTAGCGCAAAATCTGAATCATGTGTCACAGTGTGTTGTTCTATCCATGTGTTAACGTTCAATTCAATTAAATATCATGTCGAAATGCAGGGGACAGTGCAGATATCATCAGTTTATAATGTTGTTCGTATACGTCATGGCGTTTCCATTATCTGGAAAACCATTATTTCGGTACAGGGAAAAGTACGTTGCATTGTACCCAATAAAGTGCATTTGCTTTCTATTGGTTTTCCATCATTCCATCAAGAATAAATTTTCTATTGACTAATTCAAGCTTGTTGTTAAGCTTACAGAACTGAAGTGCTAATATTTGTACAAGTGCAGTTTATTGTTCTAAACGTCAAAAATGTCAATTTTTTGCTGTGGGAATAGATTTTCTTTCAAATTATGAGAAAAATGATAACTCGTGAGCAAAGCAAATAATGAGAGGAAGCGTTTTTTTTTTTGACAACTTGCAAGTTTTTACAGCTGTTGCTATTTATGTTCTCATCAACTGTATTTATTGGCTGCGAGATTTTGTTTTATTAGCTCGTTATATTGCTTCACAATTTTTACTGTAGAATCATTCTCAAGAAAATATTGATATTGATTCGTTCTTCAAAAATAGCTGCTGGGCAATCAGCTTATACTCAGCCTTTTTGGAAATAAGCCTACATCCCTTTTTCACATAAAATGGGCTTTATACGAATGATGATTATGGGTTTTAATACAGAGCAGCGCATTGTCCGCGAAATCCTGGTTAAAATTTCGCTTTAATTAGGATTAGTTTATTCGCCATAACGTATACTCAGTCTAGTATACGTAGAACACATTTGGCACATTATCAGCAGCTCGCCTTTCATCGAAATAAAACAATAATAATCAATGTGTTTATATTAAATTCAAGTTTCAGAAGTATTGAATGGATGTTCTCTAACAACCTCTTGACATTTAAATATTTACAATAGTATTCGAGTCGAACATAACTAACATAAATCCTATAATGGACCACCCCGACGTAGTTTGGCACGCTATTACTCATGGGCATTGTTCTTGGATACATAGCACTACATGTACTTACATGCACAAAAATCAAGAGATGACAAGCAATTCTGTAAAAGGAATCTTAAAAACTAATCTAAAGTTGCTGTTTTCTTTTGAAAATTTGTGTTCCATCTCCTGTTTTATGTGCAGTGTGCAATAAATATAGCAGTCCTTACATTGGCATGTGACATTTTTGCATTTTCAGAGGTCAGCTGGGCAGGGAAATTTGTTTTCAAACCTGGAGCAGTCAGTGAAGTTGAATATGTCATCTATGGGTAACCCTGTTATATGTTTAAAGCAGAAATTATTTATTTGTGACATTCTGAAAAACGATAGCCACCATCTCAATTGTGAAAATGAAACTAGTGGTTTCGATTGATTTGGACAGTTTATCAAATCAGAAATCTGCTATGATCAAACTATGAGTAAGGTTTCTATATCGACCTCAGGAAGGGGCACATTCTAATATTTTTATTAGAATATGAAGTTTAGAGTGTACATGTACAGTATATAGTTAATGTCGCTGCTTTGGCATCGAGTTTCCATTTGAATGGGTTAGGATCATATAGATGGTATAGGTTGGTGTCAATTGAATTATGATATTGCATCGCTTTATTAACCAGAAAATTAAGATTATTAATCGCTATGGTTGTTTCCATTCCATCAGACGTGGGGTTTGGAAAATTTCACAAATATTAAAAGGCCATAGGATAAAAGGCAAACGAAATTCCACCATTGCAGTTTCAACCTGCAAATTACGATCCCCCTCATACGTCCATTACTATCCCGCTTGTTTCGAATAATTCATTTTCTACGGTTCCAGTTTCAAATTGTACGTTTCCGGACTGCTACATATTCTGATGTGGTGTATAGCCGCGCATAATTCTCAGTACAATCACGTGCCATGATATGGCATTTTTAGCCCCGTTCTTCTCCCCAAACAGTGTTTAGCACTATAATTCAAGGACAAGGTTATACCTGCATGGTACATATATACATATGTAGGTAGGAACTCCATCAATGAAGGGTGTTTGACTAATATTGCATTCGCTGAATTGGAGTTTCAAAACGATTGTGGTAAACGCAGTGTGATTTACGGAGGTTGTTTCTGAATGCTAGTTAAGCCTCGGCCCCGAAAGCGATTTTGATTAACTAGGATGGTTTCTACCCCCCGAAGAAATTGTAATTGAGTTACTACTGGTTGACCTATATCGTGGTCCCGGCACACCTTGTTATCCGCCTGTTTTATATGCTTGTGTTTTTTTAGTGCACGCTCAAGCATGTTTATCATGCGGTAAGTTAGAATAAATAGTTTTAAATGGGATAATACGGTTGTAATACACGAATTTTAGATGGATTTTTCAGCCAGACCTTGAAATGTCGTGCCTTCCCTGGCTAGGGAAAAGGGTGCATGCTCCTGTGCACGGGACATGTAGGCCTCGCATGGTGTCAGGCAATGGTACATGTAGTTGGGCAATGGTAACTATGCGTAATGCGCCTTAATGGTGCTGTTAGCGGGTGTGGTTCTAACAGTTTAGCGCCAAATTCTCTCGATTAGTTTGTATAGGCTGAAGCCGTGAGAAACTCAGAAAACTGCTCCATAAAACACAACTGGTCCTCGATATACGTGGAGAGAACTGGACTACCATTGAACCAGGGTTTCCCCAGACCTGGAAAACAAGAAAAACCTGGAAAAGTCAGGGAAGTTCAACAAATTATAAAAAAAATTGTATTACTAGTCATTGGTTTGCACGAAAATCAAGAGAGTCAAGCTATTCTGTAAAAAAAAGTTAAGAAAACTAATCTAAATTTGCTGTTTACTTGTGAAAATTGGTATGCGGGGGTCGGGGAAACTTGTTTTAAAGCCTGAAAAAATCATGGAAATTGATGATGTCATCTCTGGGGAACCCAGTAAACCGTATAAAAGCATTTTTAAATATTAATGATGCGTCTTAAATAGCACGCGTCCAATTGGAGAAAAACGCTCGTTATAAAATGTACGAAGCCAGCAATAGCCTTCCAACACATTGTTGGATAGGCTTAGTAATGATGGACTGCTTTCTTTTTATTACCTGCGCTGTTGTTGATTGTTATTAAATTTAATTGTCTACACGGCTGGGAAACGTAAGAAGTGGACTCGGTTTTGGCAGATGTACATGTATTTATCCAAATGGCTCAAGTTTTCAATGCAGATTTTGAAATTTCAATATTTTTTAAAATGACCTGTTCAATAAATAGAAATAAAAGGTGACGTGAATAGCTTAATCAGTTGTCCATTAACCTGTCCATACCTAATGAGAAACGTGAATTGAAATTGCTGAATCGGGCCAGAAGTGTTAAAAGCAATGAAGATGTTTACATCTCATGTACACTTAGTCTTATTTTGGTTGTTGAGGTGGGTTCATATCGTGTCGCAACATTTTTATTGAATCTGTTACTGTACTTTCAGACCTTTATTGCGGCCCAGGTGCGTTTAAAGGGGTATTCGCAGAACTCTAGCATTTATTGTCGTTTCTGCGAATAGAATGTTATTTTATTTAATAGTGGGTTTGGTCCTTGAATTGCAAAAGGATGACAAAACGTATGTACAATAGATTGAAGGGACAAAGCGATTGTCACATATCCTGATACCAAGCTTGATTTCATGCAACTTTTTATTGTTTATGTGGAAACGAGATTGAAATATTTACTCGCGGCGCAACGAAAAAAAAGAACAGAAACTTTTAAATATAGCCATGTCATTAAAAGCTGCAAACTAAGTAATTTTTTTTCGGAAAAAATCTCTCTGCACTTTTCTTAGAATTTCACGTTTCACTTGACGCATAAGTAAACATAATTTTTTATTGCTTGACTACATCAAATATCAAAAATTGACGTCCTTTTTGTTGCCATGCCAACTGTAGGCCTAATGCAGCTTTTTAGCAATTAAAAGGTATTTTCCAAGTACTTAATACTGAGGACATTTAAGGACAAACGCGATAATTAAAAACCTGGTAGATAAACGTGGCGACTTACCGCGATGATAATTAATGACAAATTCTGCAGTGGATTGTGGGAGCACGTACTGGCAACACTCTAGAAAACTACCGTGTTCCAGGCCTGGAACACGGTAAATATTACCGAGTGAGAAACTCATGCACAGCCACACGTACATCGCGGTTTTCGTCATTTTCTAGTTCGTGAAACAAGATTTTTGTTTGTTACATGTATGCCTCAGTATGAGGCTCACACCGCAAATGCAGTGAAAACATTTCCTAGGACTAAGGTGAAATTAAAGTAACCTTTAGTAGACACATTTTTTACGGCAAATTAACAGTTGAAAATCACGAAACTGATGAAAATAAAAGAAAAAAAATGAGATTAACATGAATACGACGTTACGTTGAAAATTTGGCACTTCCAAATGTAGAATGTTAATCTTCATTTTATCATCTCCATTGCAAAACTGGTTTTCTGTTTGGGACCGTACATCTTCATGAGGTTAACTTCGGTATCCTGTGGTTGAGATACTTTTATAGGCTGTAAATGAATTTGTTTCGCCATGTTATTCGAAAACAGGCGAGTGTTGCGAAGCGTAATTGACAAATTAGTTGTGAACTTTAGTAGGCCAACCACCTTGCTATGCAAGCATGCAAGTGCATTCACAGGTGTGGTCCCTTGCTAGTCTTATGCTTGCCGAACAACTGGGTTTCCATCGGGTCATCACCCAATCGTCCATGTTAATAATAGGCACAAAGCGGACATGCAAATAAAGCCTCCCAGCCCATACATACATTTCGTATAAATCATCATTCGCTATCCGTTAATCGTGAGTTTCACTTTCCAACGTGGCATACTAGGGGTGTTAATGAACTTGGCAATGTGGGAATGGGGTGAATGTCACGGTTTCAATTGTTAGTACATTTTCGCTAATGTTTGTTGATTTTCTCTGCCCCTGACAACGTGAACCTGTCATTATCCATTTAGCTGAACGGTTCGAACTATTTGAGTACAGTTATTGTTTGGTTTGCATGACACTGTGTGCTGGTGACTCGTGTTTTGATCGCAATATTGGTTAGCTCCAATTCCATGCTTTCACTTATTTATCCTTGAAAATCGGATGTTCATGCGACTGCTTATTTCTGCCATCCTCGAATTTGCATGTCGATCAGCACGTATTTGATACCGGACATTTTATTGAAGTTTCCTTTTTACTTCCGCAGGTGTTCCTACTCAGCATTGGATCATGAAACACAGTCCTCCTCACGACGAGGTTTGTACCTTTATTTTATTTCATTATTGAGATAATGTTTATAAGCTTACATGTAACTGATTGGGAGAACTTACGAGGTGCTTGTGTGGCCAGTATGGTCGTTCAGTTTAACAAGATAGCGCTGTGGTCGCTTACGAGGAATGTTATTATCAAACATATTTTTACCACTAACTTTTCTCTCCATCAGTAATTTTTGACGATCTTGCTTAATTTTATAATTTGACGATACAAGTTGCACAAAAAGGAAGTAGCTGCCCACCAATCTGTTTCCTAAACTAGCCTATAGCAATGCAGAAAATTTCGTTTTCAGTGAATTTTTGCAAACTTCTCGCAATTAGTTTTCTGACTGCAAAGCCATGTACAGGCCTATGTAGCTGTACAGTATATGCTATACAATATTGCTAACCAACTTTTATGATAACATTTTATAATTAAAACACAAGGCAATGAGCAAACTAATGATGTTGCATGGGGTGTTCGTTGCCAACTTTGGGGAAACTTGGACAGGCTCCAACCTGGGCTACCCCTCAGTGTATATATTGAGTGCAAGGTTACAGTAAATAATGCTCTCTCTGTATTTTTAACAGTTAGTTTTACTTGTGAGGATTTAGGCATGTCACCCTAACCCCCTCTTCCACTATCAAAAGTAAATTTAATAATATGCTTGGCCGCCTGGTGCAAACTTTGTATTTGCATGTCGCATTACCAACTGCTACGACACCGCTCACATTCTACCATCAACCAATCGTTGTGACCTTTTCCAATCATGACTTGTAAGCAATGCAGCACCCACGTACTATGTATGGGGAAAAAATGGAGGCCCCGCGTGATGGATTTTTCCCGTGCATTTTGAATCGTATCATATTAACAACGAGTGGGGGCGCTTATTTACTCTTTAACATTGTCGTTTGCAGATGCCGTTCGGAGATTTGGTAGACCTCGGAAGCAACTTCGTGGACAGCTTTCCTTTGGCCACCACCTACACTGAACACTGTTATGATGACAGCGACCAAGTAACCTCAGTGCAACAGTCTGAATGCATCACCATCACTGCCTTCAACAAAGCCCCAATTGGTAAGACAGATCAGTAAATTTAATAACTGGTTACACACAGACGAATTTTTTGACAGTTTTGGACTGTTTCATACCAAATATTGGGGAAGTTCGAACAATTTTTCGAGCTACTGAAATTCCTAACTTTAAGCGTACATAACCTGGGAATCTTGGGAACGTCAGGGGAATTTTAAAATTTTTCTCAAATAGTCAAAGGATTTCCTAAGTTTTTATTATAATTTCAGTCCAGAAGGCGTTTTAAACATGTGTATCGACTGTGGCGTGTGACGTACCATGCCTTTTAGGCGAAGTTGCCCTTTGCACAATGAAAGAAAACTTCAATATGGCAAATGGGTTCCTTCTATCGAAATTTTCCAAATTCAGTTGGCCTAATACTAATTAAAAATCCAAATTAAGAAAGTGTATTTATTAATACTCGGATGTTGCGTGAATTTCTTTATTATGCAAATTCATTAATTATCGTCCTAGTCAATGGCCATATTGATTAAAAACAGTATTTATATATTGGGGGAATTTTTGTTATCAATGCTGTGGGAGCGCTGGTGCTATTGGCTGATGCTGTGTGGTTGTTTTCGCCATTTAATGATGTCTGTGAATATCGTCTACCAGACTGTCATACAACTGTAGCAATTTTTATGGTTTCCGCTATTAATCTCGACTCATTTACATGTATAAACAATTGGAAGCAGTTTTCCTGCGTCTTAACCTAGCACCTACAGAGCCAAACCAGACGTATGGTTGTCACGGACAGACTGAGAATGTCGCTGGCATTGAAAGAAAAGGGAAAATAGGAAATGAGTCAACATTTTCACTCAAATAATGAGATAATCTATCGATGCATTTTACAGATCCGTAGTTCGATCGTTACTATGACACGATTGATCATTGCCATATCTTGCAAATTACGTGTATAAAGATCGCCTCAAAAACAAATGTTGTCTGGATGCATAACAATTTGTTGATTTCAATAACTGATTGGCCTTGGGATAACTCTCACGGTCGCAGTCTTAAGCAAACGTGTCTGACTCAGAAACGGTACTGACCAGCACCGACTTTTTTAACCATGGGCTGATTTATTCACGGTGCATAAAAACAAGGCTTTTGTTGACATTGGTTCTGCCAGCTCCCCCTCTGCAGAAGATGGCAAACGAGCTTCTCTTGCCTTGGCCACTTATCATGACTAATGTTGTTGAGGGCCTGCTTTACAATAGCCAACTCGAGCTAAATGCATCAGAGTTTGGCACCTGTTCAAAAACTGGTGGTATGAGGGCTCAGTGCCAATACCAGCTGTCTAACACGAACCGCCAATTGAAAAGTACATGTACATGTAGGTTTCGTGGATGCCGCGGGCCTTAGGTGACAAGTGTGAGTCGCACATTTGGTGAATCAGTGGCAACACCTTTGTCCAGCACCAGGGTTGGCTCGTCCTCAATTTCATGGAACTGCAATGTCTGCCAATTATCGGTGTAATCGACGGTGAAATTAATTCATATAAAAATAAATAGCTGCATCGACATGTAAACGTATACCAGAACCGATTTATACCTTTTGTGAAACGTGATATGGCTGAAGCTGGTCCATCCTGGAGCAACGTATGTCAGGCCTAAAATTACAGAATCCTCCTGTGAGTCAATAACTGTCGCTGGTATAACCCTTCGATTCTATGCAAGCATCAAAATAGTAGGACATGTGCACACTAACCAAAGTGGGCTTCTCTTAACAGCTCAAAGGCTTTGCTGGGCATCTTGCAAATCTAACCTAATGTAACCGAATCTATGCCTATTTTTATAGGTTAGATCGGGTAGGGCTAAGAAAAACTGCAATTTTCAAGCTACCCAGTCAAGCCTACGTGCTGTTAGGTGAAGGCCTTTGCATAGGGAGGTGTGCACGATATTAGGATGTGCACAGCTACCCTAACAGTTTTTCTCCTAACAGCACGTAGGCTTGGCTGGGCAGCTTAAAATGGATCATTGAGACTACGTACATGTAGATGTTTTACTACTTAAAATGTCGTTTGTCCAAGGATCATTTGCATTCGATGGCATTTACTTGTCAAATAATTTTTAAATTGTTGAACAATAAGTTCGAAGTTGAGCGAGGATGCCTCACATTTTCGGTAACTATATTTTTGGTTATTTTATTTTAGTTACCGACCTAGACGTCAATTGGAATGGTCGACATCCCAATTCCTGGACATCGAATCAGGCTTTCTCTTGGCTGTGCCACGTGTGTTCAGAAAATAACATCCAATATGAGCGGCTGAGGTGCAGGCTAATTGCTGCTAACATTCAAGGAGTGAATTTGGCGACTATGACCAAGGACAACTTCCTTGATTTATGCAATTCACCCGAGGAAGGCGACATCATTTACCGGTGTTTGCAGAACTTAAAATCTCAATACAGCAATTTAAGTAAGTGATGCATGTTTACGTTGAGCTTGATTTTTAATATTCACCCAGAAATGATATCAGGACACAATTGAATACGTACTGTATTACATTTACCGGTAACAATTTAGCCCATTTTAAAATTTATCTTTGACTCTTTCTCTCATTCTTATGCTAACAATCAGGATTTGTTTACTTGTAAGTACCGTACAAATGCAGCAAAATTCGTAGTTGCGCATTCATTTTGGGATTACATGTACATGTGATTTTGCTCCTGGAAAAAAAATGTGGAAAAACCTTCAAGGGAGAAATATAGCATGCAAATACCTATTCAAGTTGACAAAAGAACAAAAAATAAACAAAATGCTTCAACTAAATTTGGCGTTTAAAATGACCTATCGCGAACGGAGACTCAACTTACATTTCCATTAGGGCATATTTAGGAATGTGTGCATAACTATGTCTAAGAATTAAGACGCCAGTGTTTCCGTTAAATTAATTCACAATTTCAGAAGATGAGCATTTTCTAACTCATTCAGCCATCTTTGTTTTATTAACCTAAGCAGCCTTAACTACATGTATTTGTTAGTCAGTAGCCTTATGCAGTGATTTCTTTACAGACGATACAAACAACATGTATTCGTCATATTCGGAACCTTACTGTCAATGTAAGTACTTGATTTAAAAACAATCTTTACTGATAATCAATCCATACCTAACAATTTGAGTAAAACGAATATCTTCGCTCTCCAGGGAACAGCATCGATGTCCAGAACAATAATGTCAGTCACATTGACAATGGCAGTGATCAACTAATTAGCAATTCGACCAACCTGATTAACGGTCATGGACGACCGCACGTTGACAATCACCATCAGCTCCAACCCAACAATTTCTACGATTCCCATTATTTGTTCCCCGTCGTTCATGGAAGCAGTATCAAATCTGAAGTTGATTCTGAAGGCGAAAGTAACCAGTCGTACAACTATCCAACGCCTTATCATCATGACATTGGTCTAAGAACAAGTATGTATTTTCTTATGCAGCATTTCTCTGCCGGTTAACGCCCTTCAGTCATTTTATGAAAGATCAGTTCAAATGAAGATATAGTATCCTGAACTGCTCAGATTTATACGGATTTACACATATACAAAATTTAATTTAAACTAAATTGAAACTTTCAAAAAGTCTTGTTTATAATGAATTTTAGTCGCATACAGTAGATTTTCAGTGCTGCACTAAGTCCTTCTCTTTGCAATGTATTTTAAAATTAGATCTAGTTATCGGTTGTCTCTATTGCAGATCAGAGCAAAATGCCATTTAATTGAATTTAATGCAAATAGTTTCTTCTGTTGTGCACGTATGGCCCTATCTCAACGAGTATCAAACATGTCAAATACTAGCCAGTTTCGTATATGTCGAATCTGGATGAAAGGACAGGCATTTGTTTTCGTGATGTACTTTCCTCATCAGACGTTTTTTATTAGTTTGCTTTGTGGTCATAACATCACGCATGACTCATTTCAGTAAAATACGACTTGTGTATTTTTTCAGCCGAAACACCTGAGCTAAAACGGAAACGTGGCCGGCCACTGAAAGATAAAAAAAAGAATAAAAATGGTAGGAGTCATCCTGCGCGTGCTTCAGTTTTCTTGTTGGAGTTTCCTTTTTCAAATAAATTGTTGTTAGAAAAATGCTTATATCAACTTCATTCTCAGGTCAGAGGAGCAGCCGACTTTGGGAATTCATTCGGGATTTATTACTGGACTCAAAGACCTGTCCCAGCTTACTGAAATGGGAAAATGTTGATGAAGGTGTATTTCGATTTGTCCAATCGGACAAGGTTGCTCGGCTGTGGGGAGAAAGGAAATGCAATCCGAGGATGACCTACGAAAAGCTCAGTCGAGCCATGAGGTTAGTCACCAGTTTTTCTCTCTCGTCACAAGAGTGTGAATTGGCTACATTATTCCAAACGTGCCGACATTTGCGCAAACCTGAATGAGGTTCTAGGAAATAATAATAAAAGTATTTACAAAGGGTTCGGTTTTCTGGTTGTTTTCACCATAAAGGCTAACATTTAGCTCGCCGCATTTGTAGACCTGTAGGTCATTTATTTACTGTTTGTCCAATAAATAAAATTGGGTCTGGGCTCATAGACATGTATAGAATCGAAGTTTTTGATCAAAAAGTTGATCTTCTTAAAGATCTGTAGTGATCTTGAAGCAATGACAGCTTTCATATTTTTTCTCGGTGGATTTGGTTAAATAGTTACATGTATATAATCGCCCAAATAACATTGAACGAAGTTATCAAAAGTTTTAAGTTCAGATGTTTGCTGTTTGGAATAATGTAGTGAACTCAACACCTTCATATGTCCTTCGTTTTCTACTTCCAAATGTTGAGTCGTGGTGATGGGAATTTTATTTTACTAACAGTTGGTGTTTTTCCTTTTTCTTCCCATTGCTCATCCTCCTACCTGGCTTTGTTTTGGCACTCATTTTGTTGCATTTTTGCAATTGGTTCCCAATCCTGCTTGCTTGTTTCCATTGCTCGTCTCAATTGTAATTCCCCAGAACTTATTATGATAAGGATATCCTTGCCAGGGTACCCAAAAGTAGTGATTATGCCAAGAAACTGGTGTATAAATTTGGCCCAGAGGCCAGTGGATGGCGGTGTAGTAATTCAATAAGACATGATGGCTATTGAAACAATGCATTACAGCGGAGTTGATAAGGAATTCATTAATGGGCATGACGTGTACTGGATCTGTTATGTTGGCTGTTGCCATTGCTTGCATTATATAATTATATTTAATCTTAAAATTATGGCATGCACCATGATGTAACTAGCCTAGAACTATTGGGTTACTTTGCATAGATGAGCTTAGGTGATGAGGTGAATTATTTAGCTTTTACTTTTAAGGGTAAAGCACACATGAATGAAATTCTCCATTAAAGCAAGTAGCTTTCTGCGTTTTATTATATGGTAAAACTATTCTTAACATGTTACTGAAACGACAGTATTACCAGAAATTAACACCATTTAATTTCCAAAATAAAATATGCATTGTCAGCAATAAATGTGGCTAAAAGATTAGTAGCAGTTCTGTCAAATAGAATGGATCAGCCTGCTCCATATGCTTATCAGATTTGAAATATCTGCCAAAAGCCTTTGAAAAACAAATTTTTACATCAGTTGGGTTTCTCATATCATTCAGGAGTTGAACTGTATTTTATTTGCTGGCATACATTCCTCTTCCAGGCCATTTAATGCACGATAACGGAAGCATGGGGTCAGCTAGGCCCTGTAGCGATGCTTGCTGGGAAATGCATTACACTCAGTGCTTTTGGACATGGTAAATGCTTGTCGCAGCATGCATTGTTTTGCGAATCCTAGCGATTTAACACGTTTGGTAGTAAGGCACACGACCATTGGAAGAGCAAGACTTTTTCATCCGAAGTTCACAACATGGCTGACACGGAGATTTCTGGAGGCTGTTCTTCGCTAGTCATTAGTTGTCTTTTGCCCGCTTTTTTTGGTATTGCTGTGGTGGTTGGATTCTCATAGGCGTTGTATATGAGGGTGAATTTCGAGTTGTTTCACTTGTAACGAATTGTCGAGCTTGCATTCAAATATTCACTGGAACGTCGTGCCCCTAGTCCCCAAGCATTGAAAAAATGCCTCATTGGCATAACAAATAAGACCACTATTTCTCCAGTTGTTACTTTTACTTACTGGATACCATCAACATTGTTAGCATTTCATAATCAGTTGAGCACATTTCATGGAGTAATTCGAAGCATGGCGTTGTTTTTTTTACCTTGAATTACCTCCTGCGTCATCTCTGGACAATCTAGTCAACGTTCAAATATCGCGTCATCACTGTTTAGCGATATTCAGACCCCCATATGTCATTATTTCCGGACTCCCTCCCCACCTATATGATGGCATAACCATACTGACCAAGGTATTTTCGAAATGTGAAAACATTTCCCAAAGACTACCGAGAACATGCAAAAATCTGCCAAATCTTCTAGGTAAAACACTGGAAACCTGAATCCCAATCGTGCAGGCTCGATGAAATTGAAGCACCTACGGGCTAGTATACTTAATTAGTAGAGTCGGTGATTCACGTATCGTGTGATTTTCAAAATGCCCTCAGGGCAATGGCAGAAAAGGGTGGTACAGGTGCAGTCTCAGCATGCGGACACGCAAAACATGGAAAGTGGGCATGTGGGCATAGCCAATGCATCACTCTTTAGCGTTCCTCTTGGCATTGCAACGTTTTTGATCAGATGTGCAAGTCATGCTCGGATATCTGCATTTTCACTGCCATTTACATAAGACGCTGTTTTCGCATGCAATTTCAATCTCTATCTTCCCAGAATAGAGAGGTTAAAACTTGAGCAATAAATTAGCGTTTCTGACATGGCGCATGCATGCTATGAATATGCTCTGCAACGTTTTTGGGTACCCATCCCTCGACTTTCTTTTGGAATACAGACATACACTGTAGAAACGATAGCAACAAACTTCGTCTTTTGTAAAAAAAACCTTCTTTTGCGACGAAAACAGGCGCATTTGTATAACAAAATAAGAAACAAACATGAGAGACGAAATTTAAATGGAGAATTTTTTTTCTTCATTTAAACTGCCTCATATACTCCGCACATCCCTGAAAACCAATTCTACGAACTGACCTTAGAGAACCTTGTGTGCGAGAGAACAATAGAAACTCGCGCTACATAATTAAAAACACGGAAGCTCGATTGGTTTTTATGGGGATGTTGGATTTCGACAGTACAAAATTAAGTAAACATGCCTCCGTGATATAAAAAGACCTACAGAAAGAGATCTCTTCGAATTCAAAAGCTACATGTATGTGTTGTAACATTTTGATTTTATAAGGCTTGGATCAGTTCGAATTTTTCTAGCTAGGATAGCAATTTTCTATTAGAAAACAAGTCCCTATGCGCCATATGTTTGGAAAACTCGTTTTGCCAATTTCATTTTTTCATTGACCCAGTCACTAATTTCATTCTTGATTGTTGCAAGTACTCTGATACATGGCACTGGTGAGATTGATGTCATTTTCGAGCAAATCTATTTTCTTAACCGCGTTTTTTGTAAACTTGGTCCGTTGCTTTTCCTCCAAACCCTGCCTTTTTGCGAATTTTGAATGCAAGCTGAGAATTACCTTTTGACGTGTGAAACAAAATGGTAGCCTCGCAGTTCGTTACAATTCGTTGTTTTGTTCATGCCTAGATACTATTATAAAAGTCAAGTATTTCAACCTGTGATCGGAAGACGGCTGGTGTACAAATTCGGACCAAATGCCACCGGCTGGAGGCCACTGTCCTAAAAGAAGAATTACCGATTTTGTTTGGTTCTCGTTGTTTTTGCAACTTTGCGAAGCGAGCTGTGGCGAGCTTGGGCCAGTGGAAGGGTTTGAGAACACCAGAAACGCAATGCATTTCGTAAACCCTCATCTGATGGCTGGCCAATGTTTTGGCTATGTTCATAGCGTTGGAGACAGTATTTCAATAAGTGTCATCAGAGTGGCCAGATCTAGGTGATCTTGGTAAGCCCAACCAATGAAATATTTAATTTCAGGGTTCCCACGCAAATTCTCAAGTCGATTTCCCTGACATTTTACTTGAGATTTTTTGAAAAAAAAATAAACAAAATGATGGATTTTACCCGAAATTTTTACAAAAGATTGACTAATCAATTATCTCAATTTGACATGTTCAGCAATTTTCTCGAATTCCCCGACACTTGTTGCATTTCTCTGACATCCACTGCCTTTCAAGAAAGTGGGAACCCAGGATTTGGGCCCTGTTCACGTGGATCTAGCTTCTTGGTGATGCAAAACATCTTCGCGTATCATCATAGATTTAAGTAAGATTTCATTGTTATTTTAAAATAAATATTTATAGCGATTTATATATTTTTCATCGCCTTTCTTGTTGCCTCAGTGACAGTTACCTGTCAATGCTGGTCGAGTGATGGCGACCTTTGGAGAGGGCGTTGCCCTCAGCCTCATCCTTGTTGTGTATGCGATGTCCCTTTGTACATGTATCCAAAGCCCTCCCATCCACGCACAATTGTATTTCATTCCATCAATTAGAAATCTTTTGCGGCCAAAGTACACTAAATTCATTTTTAACGTCCTTTTCCATACCAAACAACTAATCCTAAGTTATTCAAATCGTTATTATATGATGGAGTTTCTGTGGGCATTATTTTTGTAATATGCACAAGCTGTGCTTTTGCAACCTGTGGGATTTTTGACCTTAGATGAGGACTAGTTATCCGTTAGTTTGAGCCAAACTGGTAAAGCTTTCTAAAAATAACCTTTAATTTAACAATGTGGTACATTTTATTTGGTTTGTCAATTATTAGTGTCTCCCAGTCCTGTAATCTGGTTCAAGTGAAAACGTGTGAACTTGGAATTACACTTGCGTGCAAAAAAATACTCATGAATTGAGTAAAAATGTGTTTTTCTCAGAAACCAAATATCCGATTTAAAATCGGAAAAATGTGTTTTGTAGACAATTTATTCCGCTTTATAATTCGCATAATTGCATAAAATTCCTTATGCATATTTGAGGTGGAAAATGTCCAACTTAAAGCAACCCAAATTTGCATTTTTTATGACATAGGCATACTTGTACCCCTGTGGCTATAAAAGTGTTTCTTAATGCAATTTGATTATCAGAGCTTAATGAACACACATCCAGACATATTGTTAACTAATGGTTTCTCAATAAAATGACCACTACACTGGAAATAGCCGCACAAGTTGTACACTATTCTCCAGAGAAACTCAGCAGAAATCCTTTTCACACAAGACGAATTATAAAGAGGAATAAATTGTCCACAAAACACAGTTTCCGATTTCAAATTCGACATTGTTTCTGAGAAAAACACATTTTTACTCGATTCTTGCAGGTGAGTCAATTTTTTTGCATGCAAGTGTAGTTTGGAGAATATGGAAATTCTGAACAGTTCATGACTGTTCAATATGATGCAGGTTTAAATGGACATATTCAAGCTATGTGTATTCATTCTTGATTAGGTTTAGTGTCATTCTTGAAAACGTTAAGTTTTATAAAATTCACAAATGTGCTAAATTATGAGTTTGTGTCACCAGTTTTTCAATCCCCCTTTCTATGTTAAATAAAATGTAAATGTTTTCTGAATGTTAGTGCCACTGCTTCTTGAGCCATGATCAGTAAATGAACAATGCAATGAGGGGTACCAATGACAACTTGCATTTCACTATCATGTTAAGAGTTGGCTGCAATGAAATCCAGAGTCCACCACACTTATGTTAGGAAAGTACATTGCAGAATAAGAGTTAAACACAGTTGCAGCTGTGCTGCAAATACATTTTTAACAAATATTGTGCCCCCAAATTGTGTTATTTTTTGTGGATATATCCACTTTAGCTTCATAACCCGTCCCTTAAAACTTTAAAACATGTTTATGTATCCCTCGCTACCTAGTGCTATCATCTTATAGCTTAACATGTTCACTTATGCCCTAATATACAATCCAAAATATTCTCACATGTTTGGGTAATTAACTTTGTTAAATTAAATTATACATTTTAAAAGAAACCCTCAAGGCAATCGCAGTTGCTGTGGTATGCATCGATACTACGATGTTACTAAATACGGTTCAATTAGATCAGCTAAGCTACCAGATATTATTGATCTTAAAATAATATTCCTGCTATTTCAACACCCATGTACTAAGCCTTATATTTTTACCTATAACTGAACTATTGTTTCACAGTTTGATGCATTGAACAAAAACAAACCGCACAAATAGCATTTTGCATCTGATATGCTCAAGAATCACGCTCGCCTGCCTTTTTCCAAGCAATAAACTTCTAATGCTGTTTATGAAAATGCACATTATATGGTCACATTTTTATAACAGTGGCTATGCGTGAAAAAAAAAAAGATCTACGACCGATTTTAATGTGTTGTTACTAAAGTGTAACTCATTCCAAAATCATTTACTTTTTAAAATTTATATATATATGTATATCAAGCGTTAGTTTCCTACTCCTCACTGTATATAAAAGTATCAAATTCTAGCAAAGACTTCATCGATAATATATATGTAAAAAGAATTATTTGAGAATGCGACCTTTTTATTATGTATAATGTAATTTTTTTTCTACTTTTGTTTACATAAATGGAAGCTGTGATACACATTTTAATAGAAAATAGATATAGGAAGTACCCAAAAAAAGGTTCTATTATCATTTTTGAGTCTCAGTTTAGAATGGTTATATACTGTGTATTAGTCATAGATTTGTTGGGTTTGTATTTTATTGAGCTTCCATATCTAAACTTGTATACCTAAGACATTAAAATATGTTCATTTATGTTCTGTCAGATTGTCTGTTGATTTCTCCCTATGTTTTGTGCTGTTAAGTGTTATATCTGGGCGTAGAGTAACGTGATACATTTTTTTTGGTAGGCAAGGCCGATTTGAACAAGTATCTTTTCCTTTCCCAAGACTTGTCAGACTTGTCTTCATTAAGTATGAAATCTTTTACAGTATTATCATATAAGTTTCATAAACCCTGCATGTTCATTACTGTGTAGATGGGTGTCATAAGGCAAAATGAGAAGTTCTAAAAATCCAAGAATTTCTTATTTTCACTTCTTTGGCTTATCTGTATAGGTCAAATGGAACAGCAGATTGTGACGTTATTCAATGTACATGTACTTAAAGCATTTCAATTTTAAAATTAGTTTTATAAGGATATCAAATCTGATAGAAACATAAAAAATTATAAATTTAACAGTTCATTCAAGCTGATCTGTGATTACCATAGCAGCTTTTCAAATCTGTCAATGACATTGTTTTGATCAATCAGATCCTTCTGGACTTTCTTTCGCATGTAGAAGATGGGGCAATCACGACTAAATTAGAAAAACAAACATTTCATGGCTCAGATTTTTTATCTTTAGAAATCCCTGTTTAATGTCATCAACATGGCCGAATGCAGACATACCTTGTGCAAAGCACTTCTTCGTGTAAGCTGCCCTGACACCGCTGACACTGTGTCCATAGTTGAGAAAATTTCTCCTCTAATGCATTGATTTGCAGCATTTCCTTCTGGTAAATAGCAGATTCTTTTGGTTTGCAATGTTTACACACTCCCTTGCCTGCAAAGAGTTTTCACCAAATTTCAGATGAATTTAAGAACAGGAAAGACCATTGCAAATCAGAATCACTTACAACCAGCGCTCAAAACGGCCTTGCAGCCAATACAAGTTTCCAACTTTTTTGTAAATGCTGACAAAGCCCCTACTTTGGATGTTGCCACAATTTTTGTCCTTGTGTGGTCGCCTCCTGTACAAAAGCATTGCTATTAAGACTGGGTCACTAATTTTGGAATCGTACGCATATCCTACAAATAACAATCACTTACTCAGCAGTTCTGATTCAGCTTTATTTTCTCCAAGAATAGGCTGGAATATTCTTAGCAAGGGTTTTGATAGTTGGTTTTCCAAGTAGTAAGTAGTGTCGATTGGGATGTTGTTTTCCAAGACATAAATGGGATCCTGCAAGAAGTTATTCATTTCCATCACAGTCATGAACCATAACTTCAGTCTATTTTTAGAATTTATTCGATAAAATCGTTTCACCCACTTCTGATTTCATGTAAGCAGCAGTTCCCTTTGAAGCAGCAATGATCACAAAAGGTACTCTGTCCCCCAGTGCTGGTGCACTTCCAGCATCTCGTTTCTTCATTCTATTGGCCAGTTCAACGTGCGCTTGCTTGCCTTTATATTCATCGTCCGTTTTTGTCAATTCTTTGGTAATTACCAATTGTGAAATGTCCACTCGATTGCACAGCAAATCCGAAATTATTTGTTTTGCGTATTCTACTGCACCGTCCGGATCTCTATTAATGTGGAAATTTATATATGTTGATTGTGTATTAATGTTAACTCTTTGAATTTTGAACTTTCGTAACTTTAGTGCAGAGTGCACTTTGGTATCATCATCATATCGTTTGATGCAACATAAAAAAAGACGAGGATTTAAGCACTATTAGAATTCGCTTGCCTGTCAATGAGTATCCTTTGCAAGCATGTGTTTATGAGATTAGCAACAAGAGGGCAGTTATCCCTACGGACAGTTTCGATTCCTTTGCAGTCCATTTTGTCATGAATTTCAGGTCTGGTATAGTACAGACCTGCATAGCGTTTCTTGTTAATTAGCAGGTAAGGGTAGTAAACCTGTATATTTTTAAATCATATTAAGTTGCACTTCAAGAAGTAGCAATTCCAAAATCAGAATAAGTATTGAACATACTTTCTCAAATTCCAACTTAATAGGTTTGACGAATTTTTGGGTCACAAATTCTGCTGCATCTCGTCCGAGCTTCATAACTTCGGCAATGTCATCCATGCCAAAATTTACCATGACGGAGTCAGTGTCGCCATATATAACCTACAATGGTAAGCTCTATTTAAGCTCAAAAATATAAATGTACACAGTGCTACTTGATATACTATATATACACACTGTAATAACTTAACAATGCAATTGTTGATTTGTAAAAGTGGTAACTAACAGAATACACCTTAATGTCACTCTTACCTTAGCATCATGTTGATACCCATTTGTAACATTGTATCTATTTTCTACTTCAAGTCGTGTCTGTTCAATCATTTGACGACCAAAAGAAGTGACGCTCTAAAACGAAATAAAATCAACAATAGATTGTCATTACGCATGATTGCTTCATTGGATTATTGCAAAATCTCTCACCTGGGAAATTTCCAAGCAAGGTAATTTTCCTACTTGGGCTCCAGTGAAACCATAAACCGAATTGGCACTTAATTTGAGGGCTAACTGCCGACCATCCAGCACTTTCCTCTTGAATGGATCAGTTTCCACCTTCAACTCTTCTTTTGCTCTAAAAACACCCAAACAAACAAGAAATATGGAGCTTAGTCCACAAAGATATACTATAAATAACATAGTGAGTGGTACAATTTAGCCTACTTCTTCCTAGCTGTTAGAAGGCTTTCCAGGATATCTGGCAGCAAACCCTTGCGCACAGATTGTTTCACAAAATAATCACCAGAAGGTGTCTTGATATACTCATCTGGCCCCAAACTGAAAGAAAAAATTAATTAATATAAGGATCAATACCCAAACGTGAATTACAGTTGTAGTCTAATTAAATTTATTTACCCATTTCTGTTAGCTGGTGTCAACAATGTTGTATAGCAAAGATTGTGAGCCATCATAACAGATGGATACAGTGAGGAAAAATCTAGAGTTGCAATGGGGACTTTATAGTACCTAGTGCAAATGCAGGGAAACAAAATAAATCAACATCCATGCACATTTTCAGTTAAGGAAAGCCAGTTTCAATAAGATGACCGATTTTGGTCCACCCTTATGTTAGGTGAGAAAATAACTGGTTCACCCTTGCTTTGGCTCGATCACAGTTGCACCAGTAAACTCATCCCCAGTAGTGACACTGTTTGTAGGGATGATGAAATCGTGCTCCTTTGCTTTTCGCAGCAACTGCGACACAACTTTTATCTGCTGTCCTCTGGTTAGCAAATACGACAGTGGGACTCCAGTGACACGGGCCATTTCCATGTAATTGATGATGCACATGAGTTTCTCTAACAGCTTCAGCGGCAAGTATGCATCTTTCAGACAGTAAACGGCTAATCTGCGCCGAGTCTGCTCATTTCCATTCTAAGGAGAAACACATACGAAATAAAAATCCATCTAACAAAAATATTTAAAATCATGATAAATTTGAAATGTTTCAAATTTACCTGCAAGTCAGTAATAATAGTGTGTTGCACATCCTCTTTTTGCTCCTGCAAAAAGTGAAAACTTACAGCGTTCAATGTGTACGAGCGTAATTTGTAGTCCCTTAACAGCACCTAGCCGAAAAAGTAAATAATGTAATATTTTAATTAAACTTGATCATATATGAAGGTTAACATAAAATCGGTAATTATTGCTTCATTGCCATTTTTATGCACGTGCAAGCAATCTGAAATTACCAGGATTAAATCAAACTGCGTCCGTCCCTCGATGTTTATAATTTTATTTTCACGCTTCCCTAATTGTTTAGAATTCATCATTGAAGTTCGGACAGATGACCTCATATCTTTGATCCGGCCAAGAAATGGAAACGTGCTAACATTCAGGTGAGCGGCGCGTGTCAGTAAGTAGTAAAAATCAAAATTCTGTATGTTGTAGCCTGTGATAATGTCTGGGTCAACTTCCCGGACAAAATCAGCCCATTTCTATAACAGAAAAATATCAAATATAAAGTAAGAACAACTTACTATACATAGAACTGCCTATGTGGTTAAATTGTGTGGCCATTCAGAAGCATACCTGGAGTAACTCCTTCTCTTCTGGATATGATAGCACTTGACTTCCAACAATGGGTGCGCATGATTTCAGAGTAAACACGTTTTTAATGAAAGGTTCAGGTTCTCCTTGCCGAATGACCATATTTGCAATCTGAATGACAGCATCCTTGTTTGGCTCCGGGAAGATCCCTAAAATGTGTACATTTGTGAAATTTTCATAGGAAAGCAAAAACAGTTTTTATGCAATTCAAAATTATAACAATGTGAATCTACAAAAAACAACAGAATTTAACGATTATATTATCAGTAAGTGTTTACGACGAATACTTTTCTGAATTGAACTTCTCAAAGCATGCCCTCAAGATACAAACTATTACCTTTTCGTCCAGCACATTCAATGTCGAAGCTTAATATTCGGAATGGTGCCACTTTCGACCATTCCCCTTCAGGAGCATGTGAAATAAAATCATCTACTGCAATGTCTGCCTCAATTTGACAACGTGAAATGCCACAAAGGCCTTTTGAAGGATTTCGGATTTTGTACTTTCCTGCAGGAACTTCAATCCAGCTGCAGCCTACCACATTGTTATCTACCATAAACCTACAGATCAATTAGGTTTTGTTAATATAACACTTTTGCATAATCGTGATGTTTATTCGTGTAATTTTGTACATGTCACAGTACCTAATTTCAAAATCGATGCTAGTTTCATAAGCATTGCACCCAATAGGCAGAGTAAATGGAGTGGTAACACTTCCTGCATCTAACAATCTTTTTGCTGCAGCAACTAACTTTGGCAAAGCCAAGGTGATTTTGAAAAAGTCAACCATGCCGTTCTTCTTATAACGATAAATATCTATGAAAAGCGAAAGTACATAGTTATCGAGTATATAAAATACCATGTTGCACTGAACACGTATAATGCTCACCTTTCTTTTTGACAATGTCTATAGCTAGGACAGTTTGAGAAGGTTTTTCCTTAAATGAACGACTATCTGCCAATAGTGCTTTGTTTAGACAGTCCTGTAATAGCGTAGATATACAACATGCAATTTAGCGTCACAATTTTTTGATATCATGCAAAATGCAATATTGAAATCCAAAAAGCATTCAGACCCGAAAAATACTGCAATTTTCCACTTTGAAATCAGTTGGACACGGGTAGAAAAAATAGGGCGCAAATCCATGAACGTGACACATGACACTGTGACCTGTTTCCGTGATTCCATACATTCGCATGATCGGGACAGGACCAATTTGAGAACCTGGCATGCCACGCAAAGGCTCGCCTAACAAATTGAACGATTTATATAAAAATTGTCCGTGCTACTATACCAAGTTTTCCGTTATATAACAGCAAACCTATGTAGTGGTCAATTTCGATTTGCTGAAACACAAGAGGCTCCTTCTCAGGGTGCATCTCAGGAACAGCACTACGAGACCACTTTTCACTGGAATTCACATTTTCTGGGCCTTGTCCTGCGTGGGCCAAGCAAAAGACCTCGATTATGCAAAGCTGCTTACAAAATCTCTAGCACAGTGCTTGGTTTACCTGTCAAAACCTGCCCCAGGTTGGCATCCTCAAATAACTCTGCGTCATCCAACAGATCCATGGAATCAAATCCAATATCTTCATCTTCATTCCTCCTATCGTATATAAATAAAACTTCATGCTTATAGAATGTCAACAGTTTTAAAATTTCTTAGAAGTACTGCAATCAGCAACCTTCTGACTTACTTGACTTTTTTGACGACTGGCTCGCTGTCTTTTTTAAGATTTCGTTTGAAACTCATGATTCCAGATGTCAAATGGAACCAATGAGTAGTAGATAACCTCGATTACCTGGTATAAGTTCCAGCTTCGCAACTTGTAACAACCTGTCAACTAAAATTATCGCGCATCTCTTCAGAATACGATCCTCTCCTGACAATGCAAGAAAACGCGGGAAATCTGCCATGTAGTTCATGTGTATTAACTTCAGCTTCTGGTGTTAGGGATATCCTAGAGCCGACGACTGACATCATTATCAGCCATCTCTGTCGTCTGCATATCAAAACGAAGGTGGCAAATTTAGAATTCCACGTTTCTACATGCTCTGAATCAAGGCCTTGTCTCAATTATGCAGGACCAGCGCAGGGCAGTCAGCAATCTGCTTTAAATATGAATTTTATCCCGTTTGAAGAACAATATTACAAAGAAGCCTATGATTGAACCATTTTAAAAATAAGCCATTTTGCATTAAATCTCGAGCTTGCAGTTCAAGCTCAGTCGCGTCAGTCATAAGCCTAAATCGAAGATGACGCATAATTGAGAGGTAAGGTATTTGCTGGTATATGTAAGTTGTAACGTGTATTTATCCGCCTTGGTTTCATATATACAGTGGAAAACTGAACACAGACGTGCCTCTCACGTGGGGGTGTATTTGGCGCGAAATGATGATGTGGCGGCAATTTTGCGAAAAAAGTTCGGCTACGATTTTTTTTCATATTCACTTCAGTACATTGTTTTTATAGCTTTATTATAGACAAATTCGAAACAAATTTGGTTAACGATCATGTCATTATTTGGGGCCAAAAATCACGAAATTGATGACACCAGTCCTGGATGATTTTTGCATATTTGAACGTCACCTCTACAATCACATGACCTTTAATCCCCATGGTATTTACCAACTACAGTAGCTCGTTCACGTTGGTATTTATTTACTTATTGATCGTAGGGTATACTGCGATGAATTGTATTTAACAGTTACAATAGACACACATGGCGATAGTTTATTATAGCAGCTGCTGAATGAAGGCCGCGTTATAGCTCAGCACGATGATTTCTGATACTGTTAAAAAAAAGGACGCGGGTATTTTAAACTTCGTGCGCCAATGTTGGAGGTTTTGTAACAAGTCGTAAAGGACGTTTCTAAAATGTTTTCCACGAGCAATAATAACTGTCTTGTACACTTTATTTAACAATAAAACACAAAAGTAACTTTGGCATAATTTTGATTATACATGTCTATAGATCCATTTATTGTAAATTTTGCGTTTTTCATCTGATTGTCAAGAATGAGAAGCACTGCTAATCTTGCTGGAGATAAAGTGTAATAGTTTTGCTTTCCAAAAGTCGCTTGTAGTGTATGTTATACATGTAACTTTGATTCATCAAATATCCATCGAGGGATTTCAAAAAGGTTATTGATGTAAGTTAAAAAAGGAAAAGAAATTAAAATAATTCTGGACCAAATTTTCATTTCTAATCAGAGGAAAGTACTTCATAATCCACAGATGCAGAGTGTCAACTAAGGGCAGAAATCAATCGTTTATAAAAAATAGAGTAAATATAAATAACATTGATTTGAAAGATCCATGATTTTTCCTTATTCCCATGCACGACAGTGATTTGACTACTTATTTATTTTTGCACCACATTTGACAAATTTCAGACCATTTTGCACTGCTTTTTAGTATCACAATCGTGAAGATAGATTGTGGTGCAATTTATTTGACTATGGTGAATTTCGTTTCAGATTTTTAAATATGGCAAGCAACCTGCTGATGCAATTGGTGCGATCCCCGATGATTGGCTTTGGAAGGTGATAAAGGCGAATGATGTCATTTTTCACACATCCTTTGTTCACGTATGACCAGGTAGGCTAAATTAGATATTTCTGTCCCTTACTGGGAGATTGAGTGACTAAGTGGCGAGGCTTGTATAAGGACACTTTACTTGACAGCTTTCAGTTATTTGAAAAAGAACAAAACAGCTTAGCATAATAATAATAATAATAATACAATAATCATATGCATAGTTAGGCGACACACTAAAGTGTGTTTCAACGACAAAATACAATTATATTCACATATTTACACAATAGCTATCACACTTTGCTTTACTTGGTTGGTTTGCTGCGTGAAAACTGTAAAATTGTGTTTAAGTATTTAAGTCACTTTGGGCTCATTTAATATGATGTTGGCAAGGTATTGGTTTTAGTTTTTCAGTGAATCGTGTGTATTGATGGAATTTGTCAATCTTGCATGAAATTATCAGACAGTTTTGCATCAAAATTTGTCTCCAGAAGGTCTCTGGTATAAGATGATGAATTGAACATCATTGTGGATCTGCGCAAGATCATTTGCATTTCCTCCAATTTATTTTGATTTTGGATGCATATAAATTTTTTTTATTTGATACTCGGAAACGGTTTTTACAACGTTGGGTATTTCTTCACGAGTATATTGACCTTATCAGGGAATATTTTTTAGTAATTTTTATATGATTGATAGAGTGCTTTAGCTAAACTAGCTAAATTGTAGTTTACTGTGAAATGTCATTTTGGACTAGAAATGGCAGAGTTACAATGATAATAGTTAAGTGCATGCAAAGATATTACATGGAAACCGATATGTACAGCAAGCTAAAAGTAGGTTTAAATAGGGAGCCATGTACTCCTGGTGCCTGTTTAGTATACAAGTCCTAAATAAAGCCATATAGTCCTAAACATTGAAATAGCTGGCATGAACAATATTTACGTCATCTAGCAGCTTCACACAATGCTTTGCCATAAACATGTCAAATTAAACAATTATACAAAAATAAACGACTATGTGAGTTTTAATAACAGTAGCACACTCAATCAAGCCTGTGCTTATATGACATGGGCATTGCCAGTGACCAACATTGATTCATTTGCAGTTTCACTACTGAATGATTACAGTGTGCTTATTACAACGCTGCAAATAACCCCTTTAACCTGTTTTCACGAATTTTAACGAAATCATGCCCTTTGATCCCCCTTTCACCAATTGTAACATCTAACAATGCCTGGATAATACATAGATGTTGTGAACTTTCCCTGTATTGTCCTTTCTTCCCATTTAACATCCTCCAGCATTCCCAGAGTGCAAACATTTGGAGATCCCATGTTTAATTCTATCCAACAAGTAACAACACGTGCTTGAAACATTAAATAAATGGTCGATTAGGCAGACTAATTAGCTCAGTAATTCTGCAGTCCTCAATCCGCCATTTTATGATTGATGCCTACGCTGTTTTGGGGATTGCTTACCCAATTTTATATTTAAAATATAATCTGTCAGGAATTTGCTATTATCCTAACGTGTTTGTGACTTAAAAATGTGAGACAAAAATACCACAGCAACAGTTTCAACTTTACAGACATACATGTGGGGGAACTTGTTACACACTCGCCCTAATACTAGATTTATAAAATTATGCGAATTGGTGCTGACTGATGTCTAACATTTTTTAATAAGTTAAAAATGATCAAATGACACGAAACATCCATTTCTTAACATCATAAAGGAATCGACTAATCCAACAATAACTATTGTACATTGAGGGATTGTCCATTGGAATTCCCATTAGTGTACAACTTAAGCACATTTTTTGCTAGTCTGTCTATTCAACAATAATTTAAAATACGATTTTCAAGGTGCTCGATTGATAACTGGAAATAGTTTTAAAAAAGTGGAAATTTATCGTGATTCAATTATCAGTGGTTTCCTTTGGAGTCGGTACGCCTTAAACGGCGCCTCGTAACTGATTCTGTCCAGTGCTGTCGAGGATGTTCCATACCCTGGATGACTATTCCGCCATTAAAATGCAAAGTGCTAATGACTAACAGTTTCAGATAATAAAACTATAATTTAAGCATCCAAAATATATATCGCTCGTGTTATTAAGAAGGTACTGCTTGAAACGCTTCATTTCTTGACAGAGGAAATCCAAAGGAGTTGAGATGGATGCATTATTCAATCAGTTTAAATAACACGCACGCAAATATCATTCCGATCACCTATAAAGAGAACAATAGTAAATGCTGCAATGTTCAAATGGTTAATTTACACGCATTTTGACAGTCAGTAAAAGAGTAACTTTGTGACACCACGATACATTTTCAGGGGAAATGAACATTTGTATTGAAATACGTGACTGAGGTTTATGGTTGTTCTAGCTCTAACCAGTCTTGTGCACAATGAATCTTCAGTATCAAATATTTTACACAGGGTGGTTTGCATATTTATTGCAAGAACATGTAGCTGCATTGTAAAAATTAATATTGCAATAACTTTAGGCGGCCCAGGATTTGGCAGTTTTAACTTCAGTAAGTTTAGTTGAGCATATAAGGCGCAGTGCACAAGTCATGGGAAATATTCTTTTCATAACGCATTGAAAAATGAATTAATTTTTGCTTTTGAATTTACAGGATGTATGTTCATTTTATTCTTCCCATTTGCAGTATTCTTCTAGAAATAAAATCCCGCTTTTAAAAGCAATCATGTCAGAGAGCCTATATTACGTTTGTCGGTAGCGAGCATTCATTCATTATGACTATGAGCTTAGAGTTACACTGACCATTAGACACGAAATCCCTACGCCAACGCCGCCTAGGATTAGGGCATGACCTTGCACGAACTCGAGCGTTGTTTGATAACAATCCTATAAAAATAAAAAAGAACAAGCTCATGTGTTAAACACTCAGCCTGACAGCTCAATTTGTAAAGGACATGTAGCTTACATCAGTGTACACAGTTTTATTTGTGGGATTCATTTTCTGACATTCCTCTTGATTGATGTATTCTCCATCATCATTTCGTAAGCAACAACTAAGGGGCACATACGGAGGCTTGTCACTCATGAATTGACTGTTTTTCTTCCAAACATCATAGCCCATTTTATTCCCTTCTGTTACCATTCCACAGCATTTCATCTGGAAAGGATTTTTAATACATTTTCGATCAATGACCTTTTGCATATTAAGTCTTATAAAAAAGCACTCCTGACATGCATAAAACGTGTTACATGAATTTTCAAAAGCAGTGACATGTTTGTTGGCCTTGCATTGTCTATGATGTTTCTGAAATCTTCCATACATGCATGATTTTCGATAAAGTATAATATGAAGTGCACCTAACATTTTAGTCGATTCCGGCATCTCTTGGGTATTAAATATAAAGTTATATATACTGTACCTTGCATCTTGATGAGGTGCTTTTCAAAAAATTGTTTTGATAATAATCTACATTATACTAACTATAAATAGATTCGTTGATTATATATACCCGTTCTTGCAGCGTGTCCCAACTTTTTTTGGCATGCTCTTTTTTGCCATAGTCTTCCATAAGAGAACTCAGCATTGCATTGTTTGTTGTATCTTGTACCTATTGGAAAGAGTTTAAATGTATATATCATAAATGAGTTTACTGCTTTATCGTCAGCTTGGATTTCATGCGAGTAAATACAGTAGTGAGCTTACTTTATTTTTGAAAACGTATCCTAATATGCCTCCAATCAATAATATGACAAAAATGAGGAAAAGAATAATAAAATACTGAAAAATAAGAAAGCGCAGTGCGTTATTAGACATTCAAGTATTGAAGCTTAATCGGGTTTAATCAATCTCTTGTTATCTGCAGTTGTAATAATTTACTCGTTTTTTAGATTTCTTAATTTATACATCGCAGATTATACATTTGAGATAACAGGAGAATGGTGCAATACGCCATATAATGATAGATTATACTGACCGACAGCAACAAACATTTAATTTCTCGTATTGCTCCCAAGCAACCAATAAATGAAATAACGATAATCGTAGATCCCATAGCGATTAAAATGTATGCTGAACTCATGTATAAGTCATTTCCGAGAAGTTCTTCTAAATATCCTTTGTCCACACAAGTCCATATACCAACGGCCAAAACTGCGATGCCACCAGCCTGAATTGGGTGGGAGAGAATTACACGATCGCATTAATTTGAAAAACATATGGTCGTACTTATTTACACTAACAAACTTGTGTCTGCAAAAAAATCACTTAAGAGAATTTGGGTTTTAATGAGCAGTTTTGTTCCGCTTGGGGAAGATGAAATCAAAGTAAGGCATCTACCGTACGTTGACAAAAGATTAATGTTTAATGAAGCATTATTACTTACCAAAATTAGCATGTTGGCGATGAACATCGTAATTTTGATGCATTTCCCACAGCCGTGTAACCCCATCTTGATGGAATTGATTTGGGATAATTTTACGAAAAAAATAGTTGCAGTTAGGAGATTTTACCAAAGACTAGATAGGTAACGCAGATGATAAAATCTGAAATTGAATGCAAAGAATCAAAAATAAATCATTTGGACAGTCAGAATTCGCCATATGTATAATTATTCAAAATATGGGCACTGCTATTGATTATTGCTGTTAGCAATTAAGTTCGTGGAAATTCTTACTGAAATTGATAAAATGCCTAAGAGGCTCCTGAATTATCTACTTATCCAAAGTTTATTGCAAATTTCAGGAAAATTCAATCTTCACTGGTTAATTATCAATTCTTTTCATCTCCACTATATATACAGTACATGTAGCAGCCTGCGCAGAGAAAGTCGTTCTGCTAATAGAATTTCCATATCCATAAGTCCAGGGGTGTGGCTGCTAACAAAATATTCTTCTCTGTCGTGGTTTTTGCTCGAAGGCCAACCCTATAAATATCGCCTATTTTTTAACTGCGTCGTCTGCTCGTCCCCCATGTTGCGAAATACTTTATATCGGAAATTAATTAGCCGCGCGTTTTTAGCATTCTTTGGCCACGCATTGTCTATATTTTGCCATGGCAGAAATGTGACTATGCTTTATTTAATTATTAGTTAGTTCGGGAGGCTCATCACCCAAAACTGCTACTTTCTTTTGCCACATCTAGGTTAATTTGGATATGCGGTAAGCAAAATACTGTTAATTACTTTAATTAAACCAACTTTAAGTACCCTGTATGGCAATACTATGACGAAAAAATGAGAAACTTTTTTGCCTAAGGCAGGCAAATGCAATTGTTTGTTAAGGTATTGTAAAGTATAAAAAATTACGACTGGTATCACTGGCGCGATGACGTAATTCTCGAAACAAAACACCATTTTAAAAAGCCAATATATTAGATAGCAAAATATTTTTCGTATGCAAATTCAGCTACATGTACATGTACATCGTGTATGCCCGATTTCGTTATTAGGCTGTCACTTTTTTTGGCGTAAATTATGAGATTGAAGCAGACAGGTAACAAAGGAGATTTCATTTTGTGGAATCATTGACTTGAGAAAACTGAAATGCAGGCATGTTAACTCTGGTTTCCTCGCATAAAGGGCATTCACATGAAATTCGATAAAAAACGGGGAAAAGTTTTTAACTTTTTGCAGCGTGAAAGGATAGATTTACATCTCCCGAGGGTCTTCGTGAAACACGTTTTCATATATATATTGTTAAAAAAGGAAACCCACAGAATTTCATCCACCACATGTAGGATTATTAGTTTAATACCTTCAGCTAGTGTATGTCATATTTTCATATTCAAACCTTGGATGATAATACGCACGTAATGGATAGGCTACTACATGTACATACATGTACATGTACAAGTATGGGCCTATTAAGATTTACAGCCAAGCATTTCATTTTTTTAAAATCACAGTATTTCTATAGCCTAGTTCTGCAAATCTCGCCCACTATACTGTAAGTGGTATTTTATAATTTTCCAAATAAGAAATCTTTGGTGAAATTGCAAAAGAATGCCGTATTTATATCGCAAAAACGTAGTTGCTGGTTCTATAAATCTAATAATAAACGCGAATTCTATGGACTGCCACTTACATGTAGGGTCTACCAATAAAAAATACCCTTATGAAGATTTAGAAAGATGCGGCATTTGCCACTTGACACTGATGGCCTCGGGCGAAAATTTACGTGAAATATGTCACTTTTTTAAAAAAAATTGCATTCCTTGTGAATAAAACATAACAGAACTTTCCTCAAATTCCCGTGCACAACTTTATACGCGATTTCTTGAGGATCAATCAGTAGCCTTTTTAATTGTATTCAATGTGTGTTTAGCAATCAAAATGAACACGTGATTTGTAATAACCAACATTTATATTGGCGAAACATTTTCTATGATTGAAGGAGTGCAGAAAATGTACGTGTTACTTGCTGTGATTTACATGTGGGAAAAAGTTCTTGGTAATAACATTGAGCAGCCGACCTTTGCATTACATGTAAAGAGAATTCACTTATAGTATGTACTGTACAGTATAAACTAAAAATTGTAGACATTTGGATTTGTTCTCACGTAATGTTACATTGAGTTTGCACTATTTAACAAAACATGTAACAAAACCTGTTTAAAAAATTAGCAGAAAAAATTGTATTTAACATTTTGTAGTATTGATGACACACGTAATCGAATGGGCATTGCAGACTATAACAAGTTTTACAACAGAGTTAAAAACTAATTTGTTATATTACACTGTTTTGTGATATACTGTAAATGCACTTTTATAGAAGACATAATGCAGAACATCGATACTGGTATCGGGTCTGGGGGAATTTCAAAATCAAATTGCCCCCAAGTTGACACCTTTGTAAATATCAACACTTTCTATGGTGCATTCTAAGAAATTTTCACAAGTGAAATGGCAAAGAAACGCATTGCAGTATACACGGCAGGCCCGTGCGCAAGGGGGGATGGTTAGGGGTTAACTCCC
>JAQGAF010000993.1:0-37025 GCA_034687865.1 Kryphioiulus occultus | reverse complement strand
GCCGCCACACAGGGAAAATCGCCTGCCCAAAATTTTCCCACCGACCTCGGCCGGGATGCGAACCCGCAACACTTGGGACGAGTGGCCAGTGCGCTACCACTCGACCACCGGCGCCGGCAATTGGGTGATGGAGTCACTATCAAAGATAGGAAATGGGTATGATTTTATTAATTATTGTTGGATTTTCGCCAAGTAAACTTTGCGTTACAGGATACATGAGAATTTGTTAAGAATACTTAAAATTCCACTTATGGCTCTGCTTTGTCAATGAAACGTTGTAAACGCTATGGTATGGCATCCACAATCCGCAGCAGGAAATCCTGAGGTGGGAGAGAAACATTTCCAAGAACATCATGGATGTGTTCCTCCAGGACGTCTGGCATACCAGTTATTGAATATGAGGACCTCGTCGGTCCTGCGAACGTAACTGAGCGGCAATGTTGTGGCGAAAATCCATCAATGATTAATAAAAACAAAGCCATTTAAGCTTACATCAGATAGTGTCATATCGCTCACCCTGTACATGTACATTGAAACGTACAGTACTTATTTTTCCAAATGCATTTGCAGTGTACTTTGCAGCATGTACGTGTACACTGAAGAATCTTTTGAAAAAATGATAACTTTTCATTACCATTATTAATTTGGACCAATGAGAAGTGGTTGCTTTCTAGAAAAACAATTTTGGCAGAGTATGGCAACCCCATCGTCATCTATCAAACCATTCTGTGGTGGACGATGATTTCAGCGATTTGGACCGAGGCTTTCTGCATTTGTCATGTGGGTTTTGGGATGAAATGATATTGGAAAAAGTGACCGCTATAGACCCCTGCAAGTACCCACGCCACAGACAAGAGATCATATACGTGTACGCGTGGAATCAATTTTGTAGACGTCTCAATTCAGTCACTGACCGCCAGTTTATTTCATCCACTTTTCTGTTAACTGCCCTGTCCCACTATCCCCAATGTGAATTCTATGTTTACACGCTTTGATGCGGTTGACACAAGTTGGACGCTATACTATAGTAAAGAATAAGGTGGACTTATTATTACGTATATTAAGTCAACGCGAAAACACCTTACGTCAACTCATTGTCTTGTGGACTGTCGGCCATTAAAAGGGCAATAGAATGGCATCTCAGAGTATCATCAAGCAATGGTAAATTCAACGGAAACAGCTTCACGACTATTTGGATTTACAGATGCAGCCCGTCGTCAATCATGCCTGATTGGTGCATGCACATTCCTTTTTTAATTAAATTTACTTAAGAGAAATAAAACACGCAAGTGGAGAAAGATGAAAACTAAATAACTCGTATAGAATTAAAATATTCACAGCTTTCTTCTCTCCCTTAATAGTTTGCCTATGAAGTTGGGTGGTAGAATTCATATTTGAGAAGGAGGTGCCTCAATTTAAGAGCATGGCATCGGCGAATATGAAAGAGATCCCCTCCCGTCAAAAATAATTTTTTAATAACCCCCCAGCCTCGACTTCTTAGCAAATTAAGTAGGCTCAGTTTTTATTTTTGATGAGCCGCAACTCAAAAGCGTACACCTCGATGGTTTTCATTAGGTAGAATTTGCCATGATTTTTTCGCTCCGATTTCCATCAAATATTTATTCGACTGAAATTTTTCCCCTGGCGGTTTTTATAAATTCGTGCACGCATATAAAGCGTCCTTCCTTCCTTTCAAGCACGTTAAGAGCAACAGGCATTTGCTCAAGGAATAGACATCAGCGTTGGGTATACTGTATATGAAAGCAGAACGGATTTATATCATATCAGGAATTGCATGTCACTCAAAAATGAATGGCAATTATGAGATCGTAAACTGGTCATAACAACTCATCACGCAGAAAGATAAGTGATCATTTATTCTATGATAATACCAGTCACGAACTAGGTCTGACACGTGACTTTTCTTGGTAGAAAGTCCAGCTGTAACCCTTTTAGTCATAATGCTCTTCATCAACGACGTACTCAATGTTAAGTATAAAAATGCTGACTAAAATAGCGTTCATCGTTAAATTGCGGCAAAGATTCATACATTTTGGTCGCATTTTCTGAATTTAAGATCACATCTAATGGCATTATGCAGGCATGGGATGATTTCATAATCGCATTCAGCCCTTTGCAGCTAACCTTTTGAGATGGACCGCAAAGTGAATTGCGGTCCACTTTCCGAATTCAACGGTTGTATGGATCACATAATTGAGATACCATTTTAGTGCCTGTTAAACGCATTAAGGGAAACCAGGGATTTAACCGAAAATACGGCTGCGAAGGCACAGATACGGTAGTAAATAATACATCAAAGTGCAAACGCTGCGTGCTTGAACGCGCCAGAGTCGAAATCATTTCGCATTAAAATCGTCGTTAAATTTTATGACTGCCTGAACGTCCATTAATTAAAGGAAGCCAATCAAGGGCCTGCCCAGGGATAATTTCGATCATCTACGTCACGTGACCGGTCACGATTCTTGCTTGCCACAATTTCCACAAACAACACTTTTGTGTTGGAAATGGTCATTGGTTTAAATTTAGCCATTAAATGACCATGTCACAAACACGAAAGTCCTCGTGGGTCGTGTTTTCTACACGTCGAACTTCAATTACTTGTTGGGCGGAACTGGCACCCAAAAAGCGGAAGTGGTTTTATGGGAAGGAAATTGAGTTCATTTTTAGGGTACGCTTAATGAGCAGATCTCATTTGCTAATATCCACTTTCCCTTATCATCACCTTTCTTGACCACGTTTGCAGCCTCGCCGCACGCTTATTTTTTACCAACACCTAGCAAAACAAACCGCACCCTCAGCGCTTATTAAACGCTTGGCTAATATCGAGTTACGCTCATCATAACTAATAGAAAAATGAAGGCCGCCATAAACGATGAAAAAACCGCCATTTTAACCCCATAAAAGCATTCCTCCAGCCAATGGCTGCCCTTAAAAAAAAGTAGCAAAGAGCTATCCGCACGTCCTATTTCCCCAGATTGCTTTTCCGTGACACTGCAAATATCCAGCGTTTGCTGAGTATGTCTGAAGGACAATGACTCAGTTTAATTTAATGTATGGGGAAAAATGCAGACGAGTCTGCAGGACGACCTTTTTATTATTCGGATCGTGGGGTAATGCTGGCGCTGCTCAAAGAAACGCTTGGGGTATTTGAAATTTGAAAAAAAATCACTTTCAGAAATGACATGTTGAGAACAGACAAATAAACGTTTTTAGTATCGATCGCAAATTTTTACGACTAAGGAAACACGAATTAAATGCGAAAACTGATAGAATATCACGATATGAATCATTGAACATCGATGCAGAAGTAACCATCCCTGCCCCTATAGATAGGCAAACACTGCTAACACCCAAGCGCTTTGGGAAAGCTTCATTTTTTTTGCAACCTGATTATTTTTGCGGTTCTGCTTATGATTATAATATGCGAATGTCTAACCGAATTAATTCACTCGTTTAACAAAATTCCTAAAAGTTTAAAATATGAAAAGCAGAAATGAAAACGAAATGTGGATCTTTCATCGCGCCCTTCGTTTGCATTTGCTTACATTATATTTACGTTTCATTACGAGATTTCATAAAAATCCAAACATTTGCGCATGTATATGCCTACAGAAATTCGAATTTGAACATCAGATTTGATAAAGGACAGCGAAACATGCTCAACGATTCGGATAAATCATTTCCATTCAAGATGAATAACAGCGATATCTCGAACACTGAAACGAGTCGGCGAAACTTGATATTCAAAATTAGTTGAAATCATGCCAATCTTCAGGATCACTGGTTAACAAATTCAAGAATAAATTCGGTTGGAACAAAATTTCGCTAGTTTTACGACCGTTGTGTCCACACGGGCGCTCAAACCAAAATGAAATATTTATATCGTTTCACTACATGTTGGGATATTAGAGTTTTCCAAGAAATTTTAGGTGAGACAATTTGCCCTACGAAATTGTTTTTCACGGCTTCTACTAGCACCCGAATCGTTTTAATATTACAGGAGCCATGAAACTAGGTTCGATATTGCAGCTTAGATCTTCTAGCAAAGAGTCCTGCGCACCTCCCAAAATGGCTTCTCGTCGAGTTTCTGAATTTTTCGACGATTTTTAGTCTGTTCCTTGGCATTTTCGATCATAAAAGATTTTCCATCGTCGACTTATCCGTCGAAACTGCTTTTCCTATCACTTAATCAAAAACCCAGTATGCCTTGAGGGGTGCACTGAATAAGAAGCAACTTCTCAATAGGCCTATAAGACTAATAAATAATCGATAATATTTTAGATGGACATTTCGCTATCACAAAGATATGGACCCATAAAGTACAGTGCCTGTATGTATGGCAATTTCGGCCTTGATCTTAAAACTGTGCTAAAACACAAAAAAATGATACCGTACTGGAACAGGAGGCGTGCTGCGCATGCGCAGTTCGGTTTAAAAATGAAAATGTTGGGCTATTTCGTAAACCTGGGAACAGATAGCGAAACATTCGTATTTATCTAAAACCGAGGTGGAACATACTGTACAGTGTACATGCACAAAAAGCGTGGCGATATCGCGTGAAAGCAAATCCATCGAGGATCTGGTCCGGAACCGGAAACTCGTAAATGGTTTCGCCCAGAGCCTTTAAATGTTCACTACGAATTACATGTACTTGTTTTTGTAAGGCTGACGTGCGTATCTTCGGACTGGTGAAATACGATCAATTTATAAGATGTTTAATCCCACCCTCTGTAGAACATAATACAAAACGCGTAGACTGTAAAAACTGTATGTACATGTATATTCTACCCGTTTGTATTACCGAATGCAGTATCTTAAAAACAAGTGAAAAATATTGTTTCTGCCTCAATCTGGTCATTCACGGTTAAATTGGAACACTCGTACCTGAATCATAAAAACTCCTATTTCCGTCATAGCATGCAGATACCGTGTTGTTTAAAGTTCTTTGCTTTTTTCTTAGAAAAGTCCTTTGTCAGGTACGGGAAGCAGCGGGATTTACTTTAAAAATAGAACAATATACATTGTACATGTATGAATACGATATAGCTAAACTACAGGCAGAGATGCAAACGATCGCATTTTTAAAACTAGAACATTGTCGATTGCTGCGTTGTGTTAAAAATGACTACTTGCACAACAGTAGATGGTAATGCAAAAGTTTTAACACGTACTGCTTATCGAATCCTTCGCAACTTTTGATAGAGATTGATGCGCATCGCTTGACTGTAAAGGCACCGGTTAATTTATCATTAAAACGTGTGAAAGTGTTGCAATTTTGTGAAATACATTGTATTATGATTCTTGATTTATCTCGTTGTCATAATATCTAAGCTTATATAATTTCACGTACGATGTAAATATCGCCGATACGAGATACATGTATGTCGCCGTGATGTATGCTCACTGCAGCGATTATTATTGATCACGAGCGTCATGGTGGTTTTGTCAAGTTTTTTTGCTCGTTTCCTTTCTCTGAAAATTTTGACAAGAGTTTCGCAGTAAATGACCCTCAGAGAATCCATCTCTGGGTGACTGCATCTTCTTTCTTTTCCAGCCAAATGTTGATTAAACAGCAGTCTAGAGCTTTGACTCTCAGTGAACCCACACACACATATTGAATTACTTCTTCTTGCTAAGACATTTCTATTAAACAAGAGTGTTAGTCTATGGATTTTTAACAGTTGCTGAGATGCGCCATCGCGTCACAGTGTTTCAACGGAATTCAATTTCAAGGGTCGTTCCACCGTTTCCTTTAACCTTTCCAATATCGTTATCCTTTGTAACATGAGTCAGAGAAAGGTCGATACTAAGTCCAACAGCACGATAGTGTAATATATGGGCGACCCATTCACATACATGTGCATGTATTATGATGTTTTGGTCCTAGCCTGGCCTTCCCAATCCGTTTTTAAATAAAGCGCGTGTTGTTTCTTAGTGATTTTCCTATACGCCTCTGGCAGCTTTTTTTCTCGTACAATTTCATCTTTCTAAAATCATAAACTCCCCTCTAGTCTCGCTCTGTTTTGCCATGCTCGAGTAGCTAAGCAACCGCTAAATGGCCCCCAGTAACCCCTTTGGGGTTTCCAAGTTTCTCAAAAAAGAAAGATTGTTAATGCGAGGGAAATTGGCAAAATTATGCGACGAAGATTGAAATCGTGCTCATAAAGGGTAATCCGAAAAGATGATTAACACGTGCACGTGTTTGGAATAAATTAACAAGTTTTTTGCAGTATGCGTGACCACTAGCATATGTGTCGATAGTTATAAAGTGCCAACGTTCAATTTCGATGACATCACAATGTTAGTTTCAGTGATTGTCGGCTTAATGGCTCATCTCTTCATAAACAGGTGAACGTAAAATCATTTTTTTCAGTTGCCCCTCGCGGCACATCAAATTTAATTAAAAATAAAATTGAAGGCTTGAGTAAACTACCAATAAGCTAACGCGCTTGAAGCCAATAAAGCAATAAGTGCCCATTAATATCCCAGCGATGGAGTTCGGTGCATCCATCGAACCCAGCCAGTTTTCAGAACCCGTGGCCAGAAAGATTCAGCCACGCATGACGTCACTAGGGACATAAATCAGTGATTGGTGACTACACGAAAGAGTTATATCCAAAGGGGATCGAGGCCATGGAACGTCCTTTTCGATGGAAATACATATACATGTACTTATCGAACTACACATCATGTCCCGCAAAATAAGACAAACTTACTTGAACGTACCTACGTATGGTTCGTCCGTTAAGTGATTTTTACTATAGCCCACGGCTGAGGCAGTGAAATAACATGAAAATTGAATTTTTGCGCTGTTTACAAAATGCAAATTTCAGGCAATAAAAAGCAAATACACGTTGGCAAAATCATTTTTTCTTGTATTAAAAACAGAGCGTGGTTGTCTGGGCACATAATACACTGTACATAGCTCGTCCAAAAGAGCCATCGAGGCCATTACCTTAAGGCTGCTCCTGAACATTCAAGAAAAGTTCGCCATACTTTAAGCTTGAAACCAAATCTGTCGCATAGTCGTAGACAATATTTGTTTGCCAAAGGTCAAACTTGGTGCTTGGAGAAGCTACTACAATAACTGCAATAACCGTATGTTTCATTTCAAGAAACTGACGTGACCATGTGGCGCTGCTGAGACCCTTGTTCCAGGAAGGCACATCGAAGTTAATCCCTACATTACACCATCAGAGAAAGTACATGTACTGAGAAGAGATTGCTCTCCATCCGTGATGTACCCTATAGCTCCAGCTTTAAAGATGAGTAATTGCTTCGTCAATGAGATCAATTTGTTCAGCCACTTTTGGGAGTGCTTCTGATACTGGATGGCCAGGAACCCGATATGGGCGAGCAGCAAACTCCCTGGTGATTGATTGTGGATGTCGAAAGGCGTTTGAGAGCAACTGTTATGCATGTAGGGATTGCAGCAATCGTGCACGACATTGAAAATGCGCGAGCCTTGGTTGTTATAAACCAATTTCATCAATGCTAGGTACATAAAGTTAATGAAAGGATGAATGAGAGGTAGTAAACGGCATTTTAATCAGCGATAACAATGGAGACGGTTATCGATAGCCGCAGCAATTAAAACTTTGAAACTGTTTGGAATACACTACGTCGATTTCAAGGGCTCGGTCCACGGTGTGAAAATTCCAGGAAAATAATTAGTACCGCGTATTCCCAACGCTACTAACCACAGGCCTCAACTGACGTACTTCTGCGCTCAATGAACGAACTCGGTTATCGAGCCTAACATGTTTACTTTTACCAGTCCATCAACACTGATATTGGATCGATATCGAAGCGCTCGTTTTCCAGCACAAAACCCGAAGCTAAACTGGGATGCTTTTTTATTATTGCATTATACTGCAACACAACGCGTGTCTTAGTACTAATCCACTGTATTATAGCCCGTTCGACATTTTTAAACTCTTTGCAAGGGTCGTCCAATCACTGCATCTGGAAAGGGATGCAGTCCTGAAGACAGATGATGATGATGATGACGATGTCTATACCCATTTTTCACATTGATGGTTCAATGTAGCCCGAATGCCTTACCATGCGATTACACACTGCCCTGCCACATTTCCAGAGCCCACTTGATTTTCAAAGGTGAACACTGCATCCTTCAATGTTCAAAAAAGAATTAAAAACGTTCTACATCATGTTTTGTTGCAGACCAGCTTGGCAAGTGCAGTTTCAAAGCAAACAGGCAAACCTAACAATGAGTTTGAATTTGGGGGAGTTGTAGGTGCTCGACAAAATACATGTAAAATATTGGTAAGTAATGCTGCCAATTCCATTGGAATTTCATAGGTCCGAGCACCTAGGTAACAAAACAGGCGAGGCATAATCCGAAAGGGAATGGTCAAGAAAAACCCAGTTTACCGACGAAATACATGTAGCTTGTGATACTGCATAACCATGGAGGTATAAACATTAGTTTATGAACAATGTGATTTGAACTGCACTCACTAGGACTTTGAAGATGTATAGCCAAATGAAAGTCCCTGATATTTGAGATGAAGAGTAAGAAACGCCTACAATTGGCAAAACACCGCAGTAACTGCACTACGGATGACTGGTAAGTGTCCATGGCCAATGGATCTCTTCCAAGTTGTTTTTGTTCCAATTGGCGAAAGCATTTTAGAGATATAACCACATGAAGCACTTGGTACAAAATGAATGACTTCAACTGTTTAAGGTTCTGGTGGCAGTGTGATGGTTTGGGGGATATTTTCTGGTCCGGGCTTGGTTTGTTATTCAAAGTAGACAATATACATGTACGTGCATTATATTGTGTTTTGGCATAGTTGGATACCTGAATACGTGTTAATACAATACCGAACCACTTTCACCGTGTGTGAAGTGCTTATACTGACCAGGAATGGTTGAAGAACGGTAAGGAAGATTTCAACACATAATTTAGCGGCCACAGAGCACGGATATTAACCCAATTGAACCTATTTGGTAAACTTGATTGAGGCATTGAGGAATCCTGCAAATTTGGCTACCTCAGAGGAAATAAATTGATACCCACTGATAATAGTATGTTATAGAAACTAGTACAATCGATGATACGATAATTCAAAACAGTTTTGTGTGCAACACGACACTGAGATGCAGGAATCAGGAAATGTGGCAGGGCAGTGTTCATGTGGTGGATAACTTCCCAAAGCCCTTTCACGTGCATGCAACAGGGCGAAGGCAGCTTTCTAATGCCAGCTTTTACAAAATGCGGCATTCACCTTGCTGTAGTTCGCAAGAGCCTTGACTTTTAAACATTTGTATTATTATAACGAGTCTGGGTAATAACAACGTCCGCGCAATTCCTGGCATTTGCATAATTGCCCGTAGCTCGTAAAATGTACATGTATCTCGACGGCAGTGCATGTTTAAGCAGAGATAACGAGGAGAGGGAGAAAGGTATCCCTGAAAGTTCCAGGATCCCCCCAAAGACCCCCGGGCTTTGACACGTAATCAGACGCCATCCAGTGGCAATCCATTGTTTACTCAACACTGGAACTTTTTTTAATCAGAAGCTCATTTGAAAGCGCTATTAATTAGGCTTTTTGTTCAACCTTTTAGAAGGCAGATCAACTTCAAATTGCTTCTCGGTGTCTTAATTATCCCGGGTCAAGGGTTATCGACTCCAGCGTGTTCGTTACTGTAGCTCTTGGTTGTAAACAAAGGATAAAAATGCATCAGTATTTTTTTCAAGGCCTCGTAACAGGAAGCAATAAACTCTCATATTCTCGTCTTTCGTGAAAATTAATACTCGATGCTATATGATTTCGGCTTAAATTTAATGCTCAATGTGGTCTAAATTAGCATAACCTATTCTTTTACTGTTTTTAGCAAAAGTGCACATCAGACACGGTAACTGTACATTTGGAACAGTATTTAGCAAATGCAAAATAATATCAGTGGCAAGTCAGACACAATGAAAATCACAAGCAATCAGACAATGTGTATATTTTCCGTATTGTCATGACTCGAAATGTATCCGCGAATGTTCTATATGTACATGTACGTGTATGTTGGTGGAAATTCAATTCATGATCTAATTTCAACCTTATTGAGGATCTTAGAACCGAATAAGAGTGTCTTTAGACATTTGTGTAAAGTTAAACCACTACCCATACCTCTAATGTGTCATGAAAACTGAGATGATTGCTCAGTCTGCAATCCTGATTCCAGACCAGACCGGAAGTGATGAGCGAGAATACAGTATTCTAACCTTTCGTGTTTGACGAGACTTTGAAAACCAGCGAGCCTAGCAACCGCAGGAAAATTGAAAATTTATGGAAAAAAAACGAGCGTGCAAGCTAGACAATGTAATAAGATTACGTAACTGGCGTCATACATGTAGCTTTTATTAAGTTGGAAAAAAATTATGGTATTCGCCGTGACTTGATGCAATTACTGTACCAGACAACGTTAGCATTATCACTGCTTTGTTGGCTCATCGTCATTCTAAAGGGGGGGGGGATGACGACGGAGGAATGTAATTTTATCCCAATTATCCACTTAATTAAACAACGTGAAAAAGATAAACGTGGAAATTTGTCTGGCAAGGATTCGTCAAATTTTGCCAACAAAACAAATTTTCCAGCTATAGCAAAAATCCACTTCCAACAAGAAAAAGTACCAAAATTAAGTCAGGTTTTGTTTCGAAATGCTTCGAATGCCAAACGCGGAGTAGGCCTAGTGCCGTCAAGGACAAAATTTGCGGCCCAATATTAGCAGATTCTTATCTAGATTAGATTAAATTTTGAAATCAATTTCTGGTTCGGTTTCCTTCACTTTCACCTGCTGCTTTTCCTGCAGCAGCCGAACTGGGTCGGATAAAAACATCACGAAACTGCTCGCTGGGGTTGCGCCAGGGAAAAAATCAAACAAACGTGTGGCACTTGCCGAACGTCAAAACAAAAGTGAATTATTCTCATCTTTCATCTTCCACTCTGCTTATCAAAAACCATCATCAAAATTAGATCTGCGGCCTTTTTTATTTCCCCAACTTTCTTCTGCCTTTTTCCCCAGCTGCGCTAAAAAAGTCAATTTTTTGCATCTCGGCGAAGCGACGGATAGATGGCAAATGCTTTCGATTGTAAAATTGTAATTTTCGGCGAATTATTCAGACTTTGGTGAACAGAAGCAGTGAAAAACACTCGAACGAATGATGTGACGTCACGTGCAACCCATCGCGAAACAACAAAACTCCCTCAATCCCGCATATACCAACCTACCAAATAGCATCCGCATATTTAAACAGCGCAGCATTTCAGACGAGCATAAATAAACAGTGATGAATTCAAAGAAAGGATTAACTTTAAACGGAAAAAAAATTTCAAGTACTTAGAGTAAGCATTTATAGTACGCTAAGTGAACTTTGTAACCAAATTATAAGAACTGAAACCCGACCGTTTATAATGGCGTGATGTAGGCAGAGGTTCTTTTCGGAGTTTTCATGTTTCGTTAACGATTAAGTACGCCTTCTAAGTTATTTTTGGAACTACCGATATTATGTTGGATTGTTAGGATAGGACAGACATTAGGGTGTCACTCTGAACGTTGGGCATCTTTAGTTTTCCTACAGGGGTCCCCCTAGAGATAAAATTTTTAATTTAGCTGACTTTTCCAGATTTGAAAACAAAAAGTCCCTGACAATCGAAAATGCAAAAATATGACATTCCAATGTAATGAATGCTATATTTGATCCTTAATAGACATGAACATGATATAGAACCCAAATTTTCGCTAGAAACAGCAAATTTATATCATTTTTCTTCGTTTCTTTTACAGAATTGCTTGTCATCTCTTCATTTTTGCGCTAACCAATAACCAATCTGAACAAAAGTATATGTTCGAAAGTCTCTATGCCTGTTTGTGGTAAGAAAATGCGCCTAATAGGCTTTTGTCGTGAACTCGTAGAGAAGGTTGTCACATTTTCTGATCCACCTGGGATTTTATTTAATTGAGCCACATTTTCAGATCCTATCTCCTGTGATCCCACTTAATTTAGTCACATTTCGAAAGTACATGCAGTACTCTAAGACATAGTGCAGGTTTCCCCCAGATAGGAAAACTTCTACAAACTATATCTTACTGTCCTATATGTCCTTTCAAAATGTGACTTAATTGATATCACAGGAGGAAGGCTCAGACAGTGTGACAACCTGCTCTACGAGTGCACAGAAAAACCCTAATAGGAGTTGTCTTTTCTTGTCACAAACAAGCACAGACACTGAACATGTTCAGATTATTTTATATCTTGCTATTACACGCCAGATGACAAGCTTGGTCAGCATTTCACATAACTTGGGTGAACGCTTATTTGCCAGTGACAATCTCAGTCATAAATAAGAGTTCATAGAAACTCCAACCATACTGATCCCTACCGTGCATGTTGGAACTGGGAGGGATTATCTGCTATTGATTTTTTTCAAGTACGAGCGTATTCATAAACTTTTCCACTTTGACTCACTCGCCTTCCACCCTCACTCGTTGGCGTGAATAGATTATTAATATTGCTTTTAGCCAAAATCCGCTCGCAAATGCAAATAACTAGCCCAAACAGCGTTGTTCTGTGCACGTGAAGCGAGGTCATGCATCCCATTGCCCCTCATCGTTCACGGGCGTTAATGACATCACGAACACGACAATTCACTTTTGCCAGGCTGACACTTGCCACGCTCCCGCCATCAATCCGGTTAATTAGCGTTAATAGCGGGTAATGAATGAGAATGGGTACTCACGGGTGCCATCGAACCTCGTGGCTATCGTGTCCAAGAACGTGTTTTGCGGCGCAAGAAGTCCCTTTCTAGCCGGCATAGCGCTTGATTTCACGGCAGCCTCCAGGCATTGATATAAACAAACCTCCACACAGCACGAAGAAAGAGCATCGAATGAAATCATGGAACAGCATCAGCGCCAGTGTTACCAGCAGCGAGTGGGGAGATCGGTGGCGACACCCAGCGGCTGCTTCGGGAAACAAATTTAGCAACAATGGCGGCGTTCACGCCCTGCTATCTTCTCGTCGTCAGGGATACTGTACCGCTTTCAAACGATGACAAATAACACGAGATAAACGTTTGACACCTATTAGTCGGAATGAGTTCATAAACTTTGTTATCGCCATCGTCGATGAAGTATTTCCTCTCACCTGGACGATAGAGGAGCTGAAAACTATGTACGTCCCATGCAGGCATTCCTGCAGGACCCTCTGGGCTGCCAGCTGTCAAAAAAGTTTATGCGTGCGATTTTCTGTGACCCTCAGCGTTATCGTATACGTTTTTCTAATGCCCAGCGCTGTTTATTTCTACACGTAAGTATCTCTAAATTAGAAAAAAGTTGGTCAATTCAGATCCTCATATATATTCTTGCTGGCTAGCTATAGATTGATACTGATGGTTTTATGAAGTAATATAGGGGTACTCGAATAAGTTGTTGTTGTCGACATTTTCCAGTTAGGCTTACTAATTGTATACATCTCATGTTCATTTGCTCGGTGATCAAGGTATACTCCTGCAAATCAGATTATCCAGGACCTATGCCCCGCAATAAATCACACAGCAACGGATGCCAATTTGCCTCTGTGTCCACTGATGCCAGAAAACTTAGGTGAGTTCAGATAAGCTGATTTTGAGACAGCCTTGCAAACGCACCACATTCGTCCAATAATACAGTGTAGGCACACTTAATTGAGTGTTATGCATTTACACCACTCTATAGTGGCTACTTGCTATCTCTATAGGTTGCCTAACTCCTGCCAATGTGATTGCTCTTTCTTATCTTTGAATGCTGATGGATTTGTATCAGCATCATTTGTGTGCTTCTAGATAAATCGCTTCCTGTTGATTTGCATCCAGATCTGACTGCAACGCTGTCACCAGCCGGTGCATCAGGTGGAGCGTGGAAGCCAGTGTCCTGTGTTTCTCGCCACCACGTGGCTATCATCATCCCCTATCGAAATCGCGAATTGCAACTGCATATTTTTTTAAATCACATACATAATATGTTACAATCGCAAATGTTGGATTATAGAATTGTTTTGGTGGAACAGAGTCCTGAGAAGCCTTTCAACCGAGCAGCACTGTTTAATGTCGGCTTTCTAGAAAGTCTCAAAATTTCTAAATATCATTGCTTCATTTTCCACGACGTTGACCTTTTACCGATGAATGCCGCTAATATGTACGCCTGTTCTGTTAACCCACGCCACATGTCTGTTGCTGTCAATACCATGCGATTTGTGTTAGTATTTCTGAAAAATATTTTACGTCCCAGTGTATGGTTTGTCTCCTTTCTAAGTCTGCTGTTGTTTGTGCTTTTAGGTTACCCTACAGTGATATTTTTGGTGGGGCTGTGGCCATGACTTACCAGCAGTTCACATCTGTAAATGGTTTCTCGAATTCATTTTATGGGTGGGGTGGAGAAGATGATGACATGTTTAACAGGTTAGTCAATGCATCCTTCATAGATTAACCCAAATCTACATTATGACTACATAACCTGAAATTGTAAGAAAAACCATATGTCCTTGGTGCACTGGAAACGATATTTTAATCCATTTTCCCAAGGTTGTGTAAAAACAAATTGCTAGCCTGCTTACTGATATTGAATGACACCAGAGAAAGTTGAGACCATATGCATGTCAGGGTTTGGCATCTGGTGGATTTCGTTTGTTGTTGTTTTTGTTTTTTAAATAATTTAGTTATAAGCCAGGCAGCTAATGTCATGTGAGAAAAAGAACAATCCCTGCTGAATTTTGCCCTGGAAGCATTAGAAAGTCCATGAAAACCTTAGTCAGGATTGTTTTAGACTTAGTTTCTCATTATTTTATATTGTCGATTGGGGTAACGGATGTTTCTCAAAAAACTCAATAAAATTACAGAAAAAAGTTGTTACAAATTACAACAGGGAAAACTAATTACAACAGGGAAAACCTTTTCAATCGAAATTGTCACTAGGCATGCGATTTTAAGGTCAGAATTATTATTCATCCGGTAAGGAACCCTTTTAACAACATTAACTTGTCTGCGTAAATAAATGTAACTGCCCTAATGTCATTTTAATTGTATTTTTATTTACCTTAGAATCTTGAGCAAAGGAATGAAAATAAGCCGATGGGATCCACGAATCTGCCGCTACTTTATGTTGTATCATACGAAAGAGTTGCCCAATAAGGATCGTCACTCTCTGCTGGGAAATGGAGAAGAACGTTATGCAAAAGATGGAATTAACAGCGCGAAATACGAAGTTATACGTTACCAAGAATTAGATTTAGCCACAAGAATTCTGGTACGGCTTCTGTGAATCCGTTTTAGCGTTTCTCGCTTTCATGAATATTTGATTCAGTAAGGGCATAATAGACTGAGCAAAAGTTCAAAGAAATAGCATTTATAACTTGACTGTGATAAGCTGCAAACATAATAGGTGTATATCAATATTAGTATGAATTGCAGCTAGAATGACATCAACTATTAATCTCAAAAGCATTTTATTTTTCAACTCACCTGCATAATTCTAGGAGGTTGTGTTCTCCACTTATTCCAGATTGCATGTTGATTGACTTAGGGTAAAGGATTGATAGAATGATTTTTAGAACTGAGGAAAAACCTTTTCTCAGCGATTCATTTTCAAAAAAATGAAAACGGAAAGATTTCTTTATTATTATTTTCAATCACTTGTGCAATAAATAGCACAAACTGGCATGCATGAAGATCTGAGGAAGTTAATGGATCCAGTAAACTTGTAGCATTTTCTTGGAACGTTTTATGGTAACAAAATTTGATATCCATTATCTTCAAATTCAAAACTGAAAATAAATATTAATTAAAATCCATTTCATCTGTATTTTAAAAGTGAATAATTTATTTCAAAATAGGGTAAAATTAGTGAATTTTGTTGAAAAAGAGAAAAGAGAATATCATCGCGTTTATTTTATTTTTTAAATGAATATTAGAAAAAAGCTGACAGAGCTGGTATTAAGTTAATTTTTACCTTCAAATGCCCTGGCAATAAACCTTAGGTCATAATTTTACAAAACTTCAGTTGAAGAAATGTTGCACTTGTAGGTTGGGAGAAAACAATTTAGCCAGGACTATCTTTTTGGAATCAAAATAAATATCAATTGGAAATTCTAGCAAGATGTACATTTAATATGAAATAAAACGTGAATCTGAACAACCCTGAATGGATAACGCTGCTTAATTTCGGCCATGACTTTTATCCCAAGCGCCTGGCTAAAGCGGATTGATACTGGCGGTTAATTGAGTTTTAAGGGGCTTGAAGGGATTAAGATAAAGGGATGACAGTATCCGAACGACATCATAATGGCTGGCTGCTAGTGTGGAAGACTAATTCTTGTGTATAAAGATAACTAATAATTCAACTACTATTGCGATAGAAAACCTATTATTTAATGCAACTGAACAAAATGGAAGTAAGTCCCTGTTGCAAGAAAATATTTTTTTGAAAATAAAACGCCCGAATTCTAAATAATAATGGTAGCTATCGATTTTCTACATTAATGATGGTGCTAAGAGAAATTACAAGTTAAAAGACTTGAAATTGCCAATGTATACCAGAATTTAAAGCAAAGCAAAATTTCGATATTCAGTGCGTAAATGTTCAAAAATCTAGTTTGGGAGGTATGTGGCTAAGGTTTTGGATGGGTTTTGAATTGATGCCAGATACCATGGGGCAAGTGATGGGAAGCGCAAAAGAGCCAAAATTTCTGTCGTTTGGAAATGTCACATAGTATTCAAAATCCAGAATTGAATTTGCGTTGGACCCTACAAAGCGGATGAAAATTTTCAAAAAGACTTTCCCAACTGTTTTATAGGGATCAGCATTGAATGGGGTAAGATGAATTCTCTCACAATTGGCAGCATGTCAAACAAGCACATTTTATAAAATAGTTAAGAAGTCCTAGCATGGTTTAGAGCGAGCGATTAAAATTCAATAATCAAATGATATTGGGAAACTCTCAGAAAACAGCACATGGACAATGAAAAATTAAAACGAATAAGGTTACAAAGCAAGGAGTTATTTACAAGGCAATGTTGAAAACCATCGGAGGAGGAAAGGAAGGAAGGGGATTTTTTCATTTTCTTCTTAATCATCCATGTTTTAATGAAATTTAAAACATTCATCTCAGTTTTAAAATGTATGAAAAAAGCGTCGAATATCTTTTGATTAATAATTATGTATATATTTATAATTGGCATTTGAGAATGGAGCGAGCACGTTCAGGAGGCACAGACATCGAGGAAATGCTTTATCTCTTTTCAGCAGGTCTTCATCCAACTTACTATTAAAGCGTGGGGCCAAACCAAGCAAAAAAAATTATGTAAAATTAGATTAAAGCGAATGAATATGCGGAAGCTACTTCGCAAACGCCATTCGTAATTTTAATTTCACGCTAATGCAACAAAAAAGTAACAGATGTTAAAACAAAATCAAGTTTTAAAAATCCAAGCGTCTTAAAGAGTTCAACCCCTCTCATGTTACATTTAGCAGATGGGTAAATGTGATGGGACAGTGGTAAATAAGATGACCTTAGCAAAGAATTCATGTGCAAGCATTGAGGTAAGTAATAAAAAATATTTTGATGCTTCCTTAAAATGAGACTGCCACACTTCCTCGTGCTGACGCCACCTGTGAGCCTATTTTTGTGCCTGTCCCATTGCAGGAATTCATCCAGGTTGTGCATTTCAATGCCATGCATGCATTTTGAAAATCAAAAACTCCTAACTTCGATTATCTCAATTCTCTTTCTAGAATTGTGCAGATTCGCCCAAGAGACAGAGGGTCGAACCCAACACTGAAATTAGGAAAGGTCTACAGTCGTAGTCGTGAATGAACTCCTGAATAATAATTAAATCGAGATCCGCGCCGACATCGGGGGAGTCCTTCGACGATTAAAAGGAAGGTTGTGCCATTCAAGCGAGTGATTATAGCCTCTAGACGTTAAGAATTGTGCAGCTATACTCGAATTTAGCCGAAGTTTCAATTTCAGCATTCTCATTTCTGGAGTCAACACTAGCTGACAACAACTATCGTTATACCAAAATACCCATATGCTAATAGGCAGGTGCTGAAATTACATCTTTCGAACAGAATTTCTTAAAGATGCCTCGTTTTCGCAGCAGTTTTATGACCATTGTAATCATCAACTATTTGAGTATGACAACTTGTAAAGTTGAACAGGAAGTGCAGGAAGAGTTGGGGAAGGAAACTTTTTGCACATGCTTAGACATTGGAAAATATTAATTGTTGCAGACAAACAGAGACAAGTTATACTTCCACCTCACGCATGCAGAAAATACGATAACTGGTGGTGATTTTTCGATAAGGAAATGCTCGGTTTTCGACATGAAATGAGGAATGTGTAAAATAACAGGTAGTACAGAACGTCATTTTTTTCTAATTTTGTGTCTTATATGCTGACAAAATCTAAATATGCAGCCGCTTTACACGTAGAAAAGCATTACAATGATTATAAAACCGCATGAAAAACGCGGTGGACGATTTGGAGGAAGGATTATCTCTTCCATAAGCTGCAGGACCCACGCTGAGCTGGAGCTAATCACTTAGAAAAAGTTACTTATCTCGCACAAAAATCTATCTAGTGGCTGAGCATTCGTGGATACAGAGACCGTTTCAAAGCAGTTATCGCAGCACCTGATTGTCATTTCAAGACAAATAATCATCCGCGTTTCCATCTACTCTCGTTCAAGCGCTGCGAGCAAAAATTTGAGGAAAAGCAAACGTGAGAAGAGTGGTGGAGAAATCGCGCTAGGGACATCATGTGGATCACTTCGTCACTGCTGGTAGTTGGCACGAAGACATTCCGAGTGGTAAATTCAGGTGCGAGCGAATGAAGGTTGAGATGGATGCGAGCCTATTCCCACCGAACGAATCTTTTTAGCTAAGCTGAATCTAGCACCGTCGGAATTACCATGGGTCACGATACTCTCATCAAAAGTCAAAGCATTTCTTCCGAAGAGACTGAAATACTAAAAACTCCACGAGTCGTCATTTTCCCAAAAACTTTAACGGCTTCCAAAATTTCCAACACGCCAAGATGGTAGAAGTGCCTCTTCCAAAGTTACGACACCGGACTCGAACGAAGAGCTCGTGGTGTGGCCAAGCGCCTAAGCATCCGGGATGCTGTAAGACTTAACGGTTGCAAGAACTTCAATGGCAAACGAGTTTCTCCCAATGACCGTGCCACTTCCAAGAACTAAATCCCGCCGGTAATATCCAAATTTGAGCAAAACTTGCCACTCCGGAATTCCGGTACGACTGTCCTCTCGTCTCATCGAACTGCAATCGAGCGCAGCGTACGAGCTGAAGAAAAGCAGCGAAGCCTCAACAAATGTATGGCGCGAGTTTAGACAGCGTTCACGGCCCTTTGATGTTGCGGGTATTTGGCATCTCTGTGCGGCGAGTGGTAATCCACGTCCGGTTGGCCATGGGGTGGATGGGCTTCGTGCCGGGGGTCCCCGCCCCGTTCTTTTTCACCGCGGTAGACGAGCCCGTCTCTCAGCTCGTAGTCTCGGTCTGTGTAACAGTCCACGTTGCGATCGCGGCTGCTGCTACCGTAATAGTGAGTCTGTGATTGTCCGTGCAGGTGTGACGGTGTGTCGCGGCTGTCTTGCAGATGGTCTGGAGGAACATCGTGTTCGGCCAGAATCTCGTCGTGGCGCTCGTAGTTGCGGTGCTGCTGCTGCGGCCGGCGTTCCGAATGCGGTCGCCCGTGTCCGTGGTACCCCGGGGGCGTCGAATGGGTGCGGAGCAGGGCGCTTCGGTCCATGCGTGGGGAGGAGTGGGGCGAGGGGATGGGGCGCTGGATGGCCGGAGGAGGGGTGCGCAAGGGAGGGTGGGTCGCTCGCCAGTAGGCTTCCAAATATTCAGCCATGTGCTCGCAAGCGTCTTCAAGTTGATTTTCGTCCAAAATCACGTCGAACATTTCCTAAAATCGAGAAAAAGAACGATTGAGCGTATAGGTGTATTGAGAAATTTGCTTCAAGATCCTTCCCGGGAAGGAAGCAGACTCAAAAATACGGCATATGTGGCATATACCCTGATGTAAATCTGCACAAAATGCGAATATTTCAACCCTGTGCTAGATGCCGGGATTTATCTTTTTATGTGTTTTTGATTGTGTGTTCATCCTAAGCTAACCAAAACTACCCTAAAAATTTAATTTCTGTTTTTTCTTCCCCAATCACTGCTAGCTTACGAACCAGGAGAAGCCCCCGCTATGCTAGAGCATGGTATGGAAAAAGCGTTGTCAAATTTTGAATTATTCTCATGGTCCATGCGTAAAGTTTTTCAAGAATCTCAAATTTCCACATGTACAACACCATTATCATTTATCAATATTTTCCTCAAATTTTTACTGACCGGAGGACATTGGGCCAGTTTTTCTGCCGCTACCATTTGAACGCTGAGATTTCTGCTTTGTGATTTTCCTCGAGATTTAATGAGCCTTTGAAGTACCTTAAAAGGACAATAACGGATGAGTTAATCAACTAAACGTTGATGACTTTATTTAACGAGAATTTCAAGCATTTACTTAACGTACTTTTGCTGAAGAGATTTTTAGGTAAACAATAATTGGTGCTAATGACGTTTTAGCCAATTGAGACGGATGATTGATCGTATCACAATCGAGGACAACCAGCTGGAGAGTGCGAGCCAATTCGAAAATGCGCTCTATTTCAGCTTGGACTTCGGCTGAAAATATAAAAAAATTCCTTACAAGTTTTAGTTCCAATGCAAATTTTAATGCACCAAAAACGAAAAATAAATGTGACAACTATAGCCAAATACATGCACTAATTCTAATAATTCTCAAGTATTTCTCTTACCTATGCAAGACGAGCGGCTATTTGAACGTTCCATGATGGCTCTTTTGTGCGGGTTATTCAACAGTGACCGTTTTGCCAGTGATATGTCCGCACTAACCCGTGTGATGATGACTCTAGGCCAACATCAGAAATAGGAAAAACAAATACAATTAATATCAATGTTGCAAATAATTACTACAAATGACGATCTCTGACAATATTTCTGACTACAGCACATGCATACCCATTAGAATACATTGGCCCAAATGCATGTTACTGCATTTTTATTGACCTTACAATCGCTTGAAATAATGCAGCTTAGAAGCCTTCTTACCTCCCCTCGAACCTGTGCTTCAAGTAGTCAAAGATGGCTTTCTGCATCATATCCGTGACCTCATAACCCTTTAGTGATGGACCGACTAGAACCACGGGTCGCATTGAAGGCACTACATCATACGGAGGAATGTTCTCCGATTGCTATATAAACATAAAAGGTTATTTTATTTTAAAAAGGTAAGAAAAGTCACCATCACTGTGATTCACATTTTCGCAGTTTTTAAACGTCTACAAAATATCAACACTAAAATACCCCAGTAAGTTAGTTTTCACCTTCGTCTGCACCTTCACGCAAGCATGCAATGGTTCTCAACAAAAATCATTCAACATACAGTTTTAACATACAGTAACTGATTTGTGTACATATGGAAGATTATACTATAAAAATCCCATAAATGTATCACAATTAGAATTCGACGACTTTTCGCAGACTAATCCTCCGAATTTGTGATTTTTTCTCAATACCATTTACAGGCATTTCTTACCTTCTTGAAAAATGGTTTTCTTTTTTCTTTCGCTGGCGGTGTTGTGATACTTCCTTTTCCCCTCGAATTTCCTAAGCTATCACTGTCCTCGCCGACATTGCTATCCAGCCCATTCTGGTCCACTTCCACACCTGATGCAAATAACAAGCAAATGATTCATTTACATTTTTTAGCCTGAATTACATTATTGATGAAAAACGTTGTCAATGTTTATTCCTCCACCTTTCATGGAAGCCCATGTCCGACTTTTAAAAGTCTCGTTAGATTTTTATCTGCTAATGAGAGGGGCAAATTGTTTCAACTTACCGGGTGTAGGAGGAGTTGACCCACGTGACGTAGGTTTGGAGTTGGGTTGATCATAAAGAGTCAGGTTGGGAGAGGACATTTGTTTACTGCGAATGATTTTAAAACGTTATTCTTAATTGAGTAAAACGACAAAATGCAACTAGCAAGAGCAAAATCACTAACTTTGAATAGAGTTTGGCTCCCCTCTGCTGCGTCTGTTGTAATCGCAGCGTTTCTAGTTTGACTGGACTAGGGATGAACCCTACGTCGCATCCTTCTTTGACCAACCTTCCAATCCACCAGTCATTGTTATATTTCTGGAACGAGAACGTGACAATGTATATCGGCATTCCAACATGTAGTCGTTCAAAAATGTGCGGGTACTTGTGATTCGACAAAATGAACAACCTCTTTAATGTGTAAAAAATCTTTGATGCCAAAAGAGATGGCGCTGCCATGCACGGGACTGTCATCATCCAAGGTGCCATCATAACTAACATTCGTTCGAACGGCAAAAGCCACTGGTTTATTCTGCAATGGAACCAACAGACATCGATTAGCGAATTGGACGCATCTCGAATTACAGCAGAAGGCTACGTATGGTTAATAAAATGTGCTTGAGGGACGAATTTGGCTTACCCTTGCTTTTTCTAACTGGGCTAGGGCTTGTCTCTCAGTCTCTCTCCGCAGCGCCTCTCGCTCCTCATCTAGCGACAGGTCGGACGACGGTTGACTATAATTGGAATCGGCTGAACCCTAATTGGCAACGGGAGAGAAAACACGTTAGTCCTTCAGATAGAATCATCAAATAAATACAATGCACATTTCGTCTGCAACGCAAAAGCGCCCAACCGCTCATTTTTCCATAGCTCTCATTTGGTGGTCCACTACTGTAGTAACGAGGTGATTCAATGGCTTTTCGAAGCTATTCTTGGCTCTTGTTTAATATTTTCTGATGTATTTTGTCGATAAAGGTACAAACATACAAGTTGGACACCTAAAGACTGTATACGATTATCAAACCTCGAGGTCATCTGCAATCAATCTTCACATTTAAAATAATCCAAAAAAAACTGAAGGACAAAACTCCAAACAATAACTTGCACAAAAATAAACTCATACAGGGTTCCTCCAGAGGTGATATTTTCAACTTCTCTGACTTTACCTGGTTATAAATCAAATTTCCCTGACCAACCTGGCCATATGACATGAATATGTAAGGAATGCTATATTTATTTCTTATTATACATGTACATGTACATAAACAGGAAATAGAACAATAATTTTTGCAATTTCTTTTATAGAGGTGCTTTTCATCTCTTGGTTTTTGTGCTAACCAATTACTAGATATGCAAGATCTGTCATTGATTTGTTGAATTTCCTTGACTTTTTAAAAGTAAATCAATTTCTCCTGATTTTTCCAGGTTTTCCAAATCTGGGGGAATCCTGTCGTATTTACATTTACAACAGTACGAGTAGGATTATTGTAGGCGCGTAGAGTAAATCAATAAAAAAGGATAGACTACAAACTAACTACAGAATAGTTTCAGCTCGAAATGTGCACAAAATATTTATATTTCCACTCTACTTGTCTAGTATACAATAATGATACATGTGCTTTTTCCACCTGTCGAAATTTACCCTTTTTATTTGTTTTTTTTTATCTTTTTCGTTTTTGTATTTTTCTTATGTATAGCCTAAACTAAATTAACCTAAAAATTTAATTTGAGGATTTTGCTGCCCAACCACCAGGCAATCACTGCCAGCCTACGAGCCATTAGGAGAAGCTAACTTTCTCATTGTCTCTATGGAGGAGCACAGAGTACAACTGCACTTATTCTGTAGTACAGCTAATGTTTTTTAAATTGAATATCCTCTCATAATGCTAAACGTGATCAAATTTATGGAAGCCATTCGTTCGTGAACAGATGAGCTATATTAGCAAACATGAGCTAGGCTTCCACATGTACCGGTAATTCACAATATTATGTCTAAACGAACAGTATTTCGTGGCATAAAGCCCCATAAAACTTGAGGCAACGAAAATAGAGAAGCATTCAGATGATGAAAACTGAAGTAAGACAGATTAGCGCCTAAGACGAGATAAGAAATTTCAAAGACTTGACAAATTTAGAAAGTTTGGGTAATTCGATCTGATTGCTGAAAAGTTCACAGGATAAAATGTTTCAAATGGATTGGATTAAACTAAATGTTTGCGAATTGGACACGTGCCAGTTCTTTGACGCATGACGCCTAAAAGAGCACAAGTAGGAAAACAACCGGCAATGCCGTTGTGTACAGTACCACAGAAAGGCAGTACTGCTACGCGCAAGGTACATAAAAATCGACAAGTCGGAAAGAAATAATAAAAGCCGGGGTAGGTGCACAGGATGCAATGATCGATAAACTGTGGTAATACTCTAGGTGCTATAGTTAGCTTAGAAGATGCAAGCGTCAGTTGGCCACGTTTTCGGTTGAAAACTGAAGCCTATATAGCGCCGTGCAGCTAACCAAAACAATTACTCCCGATAGAGATTATGAACGGATTCTGGAAGGACTATTTTCCGACGTTACCCGTGACGTCAAACGTGCTTACTAATGATGGCACGAAATGCTGCAATGCGTGTACGCATGAAGAAGAAGAAAATATTATGCCCAGCAGATGGAGGATCGTCGATGTACATGGGTGTCCCTCATTCACATTACACAACGAATGACATATGGATTGATTTTGTACAACTCGACAGCAATTCAGACTTTTTGGAAATCGTTCAAAACGGCCCTATTTGGCCGTGCTTTATGACTTTTATATTTCTATTGTTCCTAAATGTGTTTATACCAGCAAAAATAGATCCCTAAACGCACGACAATGTTAGCAAATTTACGACGCAGCTGATGTCATCAGCTGGCACACTTGCAGGAATTAAAGCCAAGAAAAACCTCTCTGAACAAAAACATAAGACAGTTTCTTCTGCCCAATGGAGAAAGCTACATGTATGATAGGTACTAGTTTCTCCTGATCAAAGTCTCTGGTAAACAGTTTCTTCCATGGATCTTCCAGAAAAATAAAGCAAGCACATTATTTTCCGAGCACGAAGCCTATGCAGAATAAACCGTATAATATATTCCATTTTTTCTTTTCTTTTTGAGCCGCTCTTAAAACTTTTAGCGTGAGGATGAGGCTTAGCCGGGTCATGCAATATAGGCCTACATACTACATTTACAAATTTATATCTTTATGAGAAAACGGTTTATAAATCCTACGAAGCAAAACATCCTTCTGAAGAAATAAGTATATTACAATCATTTTAATGGACTTTTGTTTACCATTGTTTTAAGGGATTAAATTACCATATCCATTTATTTCATAACAATTACAGCGACGGGAATATCTAGAACGATTTCCTTTACTCCAGGCATAGGATTATCACTAAAGTACCTCTAAATATGTATTTCTATTTTAAGATTATTTTATTTCTTTAAAACTATATTGGAGACCAATCTCATGCATGCACGGCAAAGTACAATGTGATTTACCGGTATTTACACTGTACTAGATGGGTCTCAGGTAAAATTCATTGTTTAGACCGAAAACTTTAGCCCGTTCCAGTCATCGATCTGAACAATGACTTTCTAAATGACCAGTAATATGAGATTGATCTAAAAAAACTGTACTTTAGCCTGCGATACTCATTTTAGTGACGTTCCCATTATGGCAAGGTCATCAGGCTTCAGGTATACTGTATACTACATCTATAATAAGGTTGGGAGTTGCCTTCCAAGTAATGTTATCACATTTGATTTATCATTCAGATATACTGTAAATTGATTTTCTGAAAGAACTCTGAAAGGTCTCTGCCAAAATCTTCTGTTGATAGCAATGTAGAAGGAAAGAAGCACTTGAGTAAAAATATGAGGCAGGCTAAAGTAATTGCTTAATAGACAATGTTAACGGTGGCAATAAACGTTGTAGCAAGTTCACCTTTCCAATTTGATGTGGAGAATTTCGAAAGCAATATTTATTATCTACTGTCGATTATTAAACAATTTTAAAATAGCATACATGTAGTTTTTAAAATTAAATTTCAAATAAAATTCAAGATAAGAATTACCTCTATAGTTAATTCTTAAGTCAAAATGTACTAGAAGTAATTAAATTTAGATCTAGAAGTATACACTGTACCTATAGCTGCCAATTGTAAAGCAAAAATGGCCAACTAACATTTTACGAAGTCATTGCAAGGGGTCTGTTTGTTCCATAAACAATGGGATAATAATGAAGTTGAATATCAAAATCGTTTCTAACTGATTACAAAACATTCGCGTTTAGCCAACAATTGTATACTGCCACTAAACATGCATTCGACAATAAAAGTGTATTTGACGCTTCAGAAAAATCAATTGTTTCATGACTGACACATATTAGGCAGTTAAACATCATCAATGAGCAATCCGTGACCATTTGGCCACTAGCATTCATTTTATACATCAACCGCGTGTGACGACTATGAGGGTTGCTCACTCTCCATCATTTATTCACAGCATCGGTAATTCTACACGCTATTGTTGACGTCACAAGTGTTGCGTACAATTACACAATGGCAAAATGATCAACAGTCACCAGTTGTAATACAAAGTACGAGCATACAAAGCACTTGTCAAGAGTTATGTAATGTTTAACCTGATATTTTAACCTGGTAACCTCGTCTAAAGATGGAAGCCGAAACCTCAATCTCTCGGAAGATGACATCGCTATTACTTGTTCTTTGCACGCTACTACATGTATGATAAAGTGCACTCTGCTTACATGTGGATAAGATACTGCATATGTAGGTGCAATTGCTTATACATGTACGTATACTTTGAAAAACTTGCAAATCCTCGGCAATTCTCGTCTCCAGGCGATATGAATATATTACCTCACTTAGGTGACATGTATGTAAAAAAGCGCAATTTATGAACGGCAATGTTAATTGAAGTTCAATATGGATCCAGGCTTACCAGTGGCGTATACTTGGACATAACCAAACACGAGAGGAGGATGAGGCGACCAACACTAGACGGCAGCGTGCAAATAATCAAGAGTAATCAGAAAAAAGGTAGGAAAGAATTACTGGAAAAAGGAATTCAGGAATTCACAGACGCAAACAACAAGCATAACAAATAAAAACAAACACAGAATAAAAAGCAAGATAGGGAGCACGCACACACACAGAAATAATCGATTTTGTCTATTTGCATTTATTGTCTTAGACTGTATTACGATACCAACTCAAAGATACAGCGCAGCATTTACCCTGTTGAGGAGGTTATGCATCGTTACTGTCAAACATATGCATTGATTACTTCAGTACCTTATGGTACGACAAAAAGAATGTTTGAAAATGTTTTTTGCAATCCAAAAGTGAATAAACGAGCGATTGAACGTGTATGTGGACGCGGTGGTTCGTGTTAATTCACTACTAATATGTTTTAAGCTTATAACTTATTTATCTTGGCACACATTTGTCATATATACCCATAACTACAAGTACATTCGACGTGAACCAGCGTATCAGTTAACCAGTTATTTGCAAAACACAAGCATTGATTATAAAACTTTTTTAATACTTTCAACAAAACAGAAATACTAATAGAAATTATACGGAGATTAGTAAATACAAAATTGGATTTTATGGAAAAATAGCCGTGAATTGCTAGCTCATGATTTCATGGCAAGAGCAGTGGTCAGATTTTTTTTTGGTATTTTTCTATACCGCTCATTTGTATGTCAGCATTGTACCAGAGAATAAACCGACTACGAAAACCGCATAAAGCTAAAAACCAATTTCAACCAGAAAACACGATGAATGCGACATATAACCATGCTTTTATGTTGGATTAAATTACAAAAAAAAGTGAAATGTCACGCAAAGCGTTAGTTGATAGCCCAGAGAATTTGCATCGGCTTATGACTGGCACGTTTATTTCCTGGCGCAGGTAATGATAGCAGTATTGGCGAACCAGATTAGGGCTTTTCCACACCAGTTATGGTACGGCGGTTTTAAGTCAGAGATAACCACTATGACCTACACGTGTAACATATATCCAGCACTAATGAATGTTTCACACAAATATACATTACATGTACATGAACCGCTTTATCCTGGCTCTGCTCCAATAGCAGGCTCTAGCAGCTAGCAATTAATTAGTTGTGTAACTTTGGTTATGGGTTTCTGCAAAAATGCCAATTTCATTTGTTATCACTGACCGCCGTAAGATAACCGATTTGGAATCGAGGTTCCATGCTAATGCAGCCTGCAGTGCATGCTTGTTCAAACCCTTTGCTAATGCTTTAAATACTTTACTTGCCTTTAAAAACTAAATCTTCGATAAAAGTAAATTTAAATGCCACCTGATCCACCAATACAGTACATGTATTCACAGCTTAATTAAACTTATTCACACGGATATGTATATTCCACAAGCAACATTTGCTAATACAGTATAGTGTCCATTTATATAATTCAGTCCTATTAACAAAATGTGCATTATACTATATATAAAAATAGAATTAGGAAATTTGCCAATTTTATATACTTATTAGTGGTATACTGACGATTTAATAAAAAAGCAACAGTTTGTTTAACATTAGTACAATAATAACTTTTTTATTTCTCAAATGGAGGATTTAAACGTAAATGAGAACACTTATCTTTTCTTTTATTTGCGAATTAGGGCAAAGGACAATAATTATCGCTTACAAATGCCCATTAATCAAATAATTATTTTATTTACTTAACGAACCAGTTCAACTTTTGTCATTATTGCTTGTGATAAGAAATGCACGCGGTAGCTACATGTACATGTTTGTTGTATTTAAATTAGATGAATTAGATTGGGTAAAAATTGGCAAAGGATATTGATGCATTCATAATAGAGTCAAGCGAGGTTTACAAACAATTCAACAAGTGCAAAATATATTGCAATAGTTAGTTATTATTTGAATTAATCATGCGCATCTGGACAACACCTTTAAACAGAAATCAGTTTCCGTAAAGGGGCGGGGGTGTTAATCAGGAGACACAACTGCAAATGCTCAGCAAAAAACTACGTCAGCATCGCGTAGCGGACAAAGACAACTATGGACAGTTATGCAAAACAGGAAACTACCAATAAACCCAACTAAACTCTTCGATGGTTTCTTTTCACTGCTTTCCCCACCACATTCGAAGAGACAAATTCTTTTCTATGGTCTCTATTTGCGCGTACCGACCACAGGTACATCAGTTCGACATCATGTCTCTTCAGGAGTTTCAGTTTTGTTCGAGGTTTACATGCAGTATTGTTTACCAACATTCACGAGATAATGTATTTTTGGCCCTTATAAAGTGTTCTTAATTAAACTAGCCTCGTTTTCTAAAAACTATCAGAAAGTGCAACCATGTGTTCCACAAACAGTGTTCAATTGGGTTTTCCACAATGTAAGCACAGCCTAAATTGCTATACATTCTTTAAAAAAAGGTTCTAGAAAAGGTCTGAGGGATTAATAGACTTTTTCTTGGAAAGGGAGTAGGATTGAACCTTTTGTTTCTAAATGATTGGACACTCAGTCGTACTGAAGCCTGTACTGAGTACAAAGCCCTATATAGTAGGGTACTGAGTTGAATTGAATTGATATGGTGTAACACTACAAGTGTTAGTTTTCCACAACCAATCTTTTCTACACTTCTCCAAACCCTACAAGTTACAAATACATTTAATTGAATTGTAATGGTTGAAAATATTTACAAGTTGTGCGATATTATTGGTGGAACACATTACTCCAAGCCCATATTCACATACATGTACATGTAGGTATTCATATAGTGTTGTCAGTACAATCTTGGTTGCAACCAAATAAGCTGAAGCTTGAATCTCAGCTTGTGCAACTCCAACATTGACCAGATGAATTTTTAAATCCAATCCTGCAAACCTTGACGTCAACGTACAAGTACAAATCCAAAAAGCCTGGTTGGCAACCCGAGGAGTGAATTCAGTAGCTTCTCAATTTCAAGGCAGAGCTCAACAGCCTGGTGTAAGTAGCCCCGCGGTTGGGGAATATGATTAAAAATGCATCGCAGCGATTGTGTTCCGCATCTTTGTAATAACACGGGCGAGTTTACAATTTGCTCGAATCCACGCAGACACAAAAGAGATATCTAGTTGTACCTATCTGCATGAGCAGCAAAATCCGGATCACGCCATATGGGAAGCATTATAATTGCGAGTCATGCATACTGTATTTTAGGCGAATAAATGCAAATTAGCCTTCGGTGCGTAAAGGGGGTAAGAAGGGGTGCGTGGGATGAGTACTGTGCTGTGGTGAAATTAATTTTTTACTCAAGTACGAATGTATTATACTCGTCAACATGTACAGTATATCGTCCTTACTACATGCGGGCGTCTGTCGGGAGTCATCAATCGATTCGTACCGATTCGAGAGCCTCATCTGCGAGACGCTTGTTAGTTCTGCGTGCATCACTCTACCGTATATAGTCGAGATGGGGCTAAGAGCCTAAATCTCGAATATGACATCGACAATAGCGCACATCAGCGCCTCGGGCTCCAGCCAACACTACATCAAGATTCTGCGATGGTATACTTTTGTCCGTTTTGTCTAATCCAGTGAAACACGTCCACAATAAGAATGAGATTGGAAAAAAGATTGGGCCCGAATTCATTAATTTGACAGTCGAAAGTAAACGAACGTTGGCGTGCCATGACTAGGGTTTCAAACTCTGAACAATTGCACAGCATCCCCTTAATCGTGAATTCATTTCGGCATTCACTAACGGGCGATGTATTCAAAGAAATCTTACAATTTTAACATGACATTCAAGCGCAAAATCTATTGCTAAGCATATACCGGGTGAGGCAGAATAACTAGAGGACATTTTCTTCCCCATTACCGAAATGTAAAATGAAGTTGATGATTGTTTTATAATGTATATGTAATGGTTCATGGTCCATGGTCAATCCAATGTGAAGTGACCTTTGACTTCGGAATTAATTTTAAGGGTCATTCCATTTCCAAAACCTAAACTGTTGCTCAAACACACCAAGTCACATTTCGATAGTTGGAGAGCATACTAAAATTGGTCTAAAACGCGTTTCAATTCATTTATTGGCAGCATGTACAAAGCCCAAAAAAAATAAGATAAAATGTTGTAAAACTGCCTTGGTGCATCACTGCCACGTGCCATCGTCCTAGGACCAGGTAATAAGGAATAAAACGTCTTACGCAGTTATTTTGCCTCACACTGTATAAAACAAAGTTAACGTTAAAATTCGTCACTCCTACTTCACGTTCGTTGATATTGGTAGATTAATCCTCCCAGCCCTTTCCGTTCCATTTGTATTTAAATTTATTTTAAAAAGATGTGAGCAAACATGTGTGCATTATTATATCAAGTAAAGAATGTGAAGCGAAACAGCAGATTTTCTCGCATGCAGAATTTTCAGTACAAATTAGTCTCCGGGGTAGCTAATGAAAATCGTTAACATGACTAAACCAAGCCTACTGGTTCTGTGAATAACATTTTATCTTGGCAAAACATTTCCACGAAATATCCACCCTACATAGTGGCTGTCTAAAATTGGCTCTGAGATCATGAAAGTGCACTTCAGTGACTAAACGCAGCTTTCATGCAATCAAGTTATGGCATTAGACTGATGAAAAAGAGCATCACCGAACAACTTTACTAACAGATCAACATACTGTGCAGCAAACTTAAAGAATGTGCAATCATCAATGTATTAATTAACGCTGAATTTATTAAAAAATGTATTGCTCGCTCGGCAATGTCATTAATCTCTGAGCAGTATCGTTCAGAAAAAAATCTTATTTTATATTAACTGGAATTTGAACAAAATAACAATTTTTGATTTTCTGACTAAATGACGTTATTTTTTGGTCGGTCAAGCCGCCTTATCATCAAAGAGAAATTTGTTAGTAAATTGGTCTAAAACGAACGAAAGCACACATACTGCTACAAAGCGCGAATTTTAATTATCGCTTTAAACCATATGCGCAGCTGTTAAAGAGCAACTCATTTCAGTAGGCATAATGTATTAATAATTTAGTTGTTGTGTGCTTTTGTTTAATAATTACAATGAAGCAAGAGAAGGCCAAAAAGTCTACACTACCGACACATCACGAAAGATATAACGAGAAATATATTACAATCCATAAAACGTAATCACGACCTTATTAATCCCATGGTGTTCAGATTAAATACTAACAGAGGCAGTGATCAACTATCAAACATGACTAGTTGTCTAATCTAAAGAAAAGATGTCACGCAAAGTTCTCACCTGACGATGGACACCCATAACGAAATTTTCCACACCCTTTACAAAATATTTGAATCTTGGAACGCGAGGATGCACTCTGCCCAAATGCCTATTCATGTGTGGCCTACTACCGGTATTATAGATTGATGAAAACAGGTTGGTACGAGACAGTTTCCTTAACTGTGGCATATCCAGCTGACTATGCGCAACAACCCCGAGTGAAAAATGGCATTCGATTCCACAGGTACATGCAAACCACATTAACTATACGAGGCCTGATTATGGATATACGCAAATGGTGGACTAGACTCACGAAAACAACGCATTTGGTCGTTTTAGTTTAATTGGAACTAAACCCAGTTGGCTCGAGCTCATTAACAGACAGCTTAAAAAAATACCGCCGAAGGCAACACACCGTACGCAGTACATGCAGATCTGTATTGAAAGCAGCAATGTAATTAGGGAATTATTTATTACACAATTCATTTTGCGAGAGCATCCGCCACATTACCACAAATGGCAACCATCAAATATTTAATGAATTTAGCGGAATTGTCCGGTGCCCACCGAGTACCCGCTGATGATGTAATCCTCGAGCCACCCACCAGAATTGGCTTCATTGAATGACCAAAGAAGTGGGTACAATGCAATTTAACTAATTAGAAGTAGCGTTCGTCCGTTTGCTTTGTCGGTTGCGCCATGGCCAGAAATCAATAAAGGGTTAGAATCGCATGTGGGACGGCACTGCGAAAACATCTATAGGCCCTTCGACTAACAGTATATGTTAATCATTTTTGTATACAGGCCATTTGCAACAGCTTGAGCACCTACATGTGTTCTAGTTCTTGTATCTATGGTAAAGCGTGGCAGCCCCATTCATGTTGTGAAATGAATTCAACTGTTTTGCTAAAGCTGCGTTTACACTATACATGCATAACAAAACGCGTTATACTGTATAGCAAAGTTAAGCAACATGTACAACACAACATTATAATACATGTATCACAAATTAGTTTTTAGCTTTGTTGTGCACTTTGTCATATGACGACATATAAATTGTTGTGAATGGTACAATTATTCTTAAATTAATTTTATATAACAAAGTTATACAACTTGTTTTAAAATGAGAAGAAAAAATGTTATTTAACAACTTGGTATTGATGATCCTCGTAATCAAGTGACATTTTTAACAAGTTTACCAGTGTAGGCTCACTAAAACATGTTATGCAGTAAAAATCCTTTCATCTTTACCTACACATGATGCCTACCATAACCTACCATATCACAAGAAACAAGTTACATAACAACACGTTATATAACATTTTCCTTTCTCATTTTGATACTAGTTGAATAATTTTGCTATCTATAACGTTTTGTTATGTACAGGGTGGATGATATATCACTATCTATGGTAAATTAGCAGTATTTTCATTAATTATTGATGGATTTTTCCCAAGCAAGCTTTATTGTATGACCCACCCTGTAGTAAGCCCAGGCTTTTACGTCTATAACATAACACGTTGTACAACAGAGTTAAAAACTAATTTGTAAGACAGTATTACAATTTTCCGTGATACAGTATAAAATCCCAGCTCTAAATTGCAGATCTATGTAGAAGGAATAGTAATTAATCCTGTTCGTCTGCAACCAGCATTCGGCCCAAGTGCTCTAGTACTACAAGCAGGGGCAATCGTACCCTTCTGTAACCTTTATGCATGTATATTAGCAACATTCATCTTTAGAAATGTTACGAATACATAAAGGTTACAGGAATGATTTTTATTTTATAAATGAGTACATGTCATCCTACATTGGAGCCAGATATGGGTAACTCCGAAACTGAACACGCACCAAGCGGAAGTCACCGCCAGCATCCTGCTGGTATGACGTCATCCATGGCAGCTCTCACGCTTTTTTGCCGAATCCGACGTGAAGCTCCAGGAATCCTGAAACAAGGTTGCTGCACATTGAAGGCGAAGATAGCGTCGCTTTCCTTTTACCACCAATAGTGTTTCTAATAGTAGCTTGCAAGCGGCATGGCAGACCGGCGTTATGAATGGGATCAGTGAAAGAAACAACGGCGGTGACGTCACGCGTGTGGGACGAGACCCAGAGGCCAATGCACTCGGCGTGAACCAATGAGAGAGGAGCATCGGAATTTCAGTTCATTCTGAAGGATTTCAGCCAGTGATCGGAGATAAACTAGGCGCAGAAACGTGCCTTAGATGAAAACACCTCACTTTCCTCCTCCAGCCAAGTGCTGTGTTATTAGTTCCAGCCAGTTTACAATGGCAGTTTTTTCCCAACACCCCCCTGAAAGTAATTTTCCCATCAGCCAACCTATTATTTTCCTGCCTGAGATGAAAAGCCAGGATGGCGAAGCCCAACGTCTCAGGAGGACTGAAGGGGAATCCTGCGCCATTTTCCTAGTGAACCTAGTCGAGTATTTTCATTTCACAAGATCCATGGCCAGTTTCCAGGCATTCCACTGGACAGTTCCATTACAGATAAACTGCGAGGGGTGAAGAGTTCAACGTCCGAACTTGTGTGTAGGACCAATCGCGAATGCGCGAAACGAGTCCATAGGGCTCGATTAGGCTGCAGCCAATAGCAACTTTAGTGGAGAACGGTCATGGAGATTAAGATATGTACCTCTTCGTACATTCCCCAAGCCAGTCTTGACTAAGAAAAAAATGCATAGTAAAAACTGCACTATCAATGTTATGAATGTAAGCTACATCTCTACGGCTCTGTTGCTGGACAACGGCAGATTAAATAAACGCGGATTTCAAATATAAGTTGATTGTCCAACTGGGTAAACCATGTCCGATGCGTACTCATAACGTCAATTCTTTCTCGCGATGGTTCAGGACACGGGCCGTGTTCACAATATTTTCTCCTTTCCAAATGCATGTACAGTACTTGTATGCCAATACCATCACCTGTAAGATTTTGCCGCTGCTATTTATAGCCAGTGATTATGCTATGAATGTTTCCATTAAACCTCCATAAAATGACATCGACGTCCGTCACAGTTGCGTTTGAATTTTGGTCTTGTTTCAGCAACGGCGTTCGTGATATACTACCCCTAAATGCGGGCAATCACTGCAAACGAGCTATGCCATAAAGTATGACACACTGATACCCCTTAATAATGTAATGCGAATTGATAAATTCCTCGAAAGATTTAAAAATGCAGTAAAATTATATGTATTTGTGCGTGTGTTACATCTCTACTGCAGAGCAGCTGTCCTTCAGACAGTCTCACTCCAGCTTTGGCCATCATGTCATCTTTTGGCAAGAATGACTGGTACTTTTTTCCACTGTCAGTGGTTTGAAAACGATCAAGATGAATTTGCAGCGATCATTAGAAAGCGTCAATTTCCGTCAGTCCAATGTATTGGATGTGCAGGGATTAGACATCACGGATTTTTATCTACAGTATATCAACACTGAACGAATGGCGCCACGGATCCGAGCTGCAGCTGATTACCAGCATGAAGTATCTTACTTTCATAAAATGCACGTTAATCGTCTTGATTTAGATCGCAATAATGTAGTGGCAAATTGACCTCATTCAGTAAAAGACGTAGCAAAAGGCTGATGTGAATTTAAGGTTTGAAAGCTCAAATACCAAGCCCACCAACACAAGGTCACCACTTTGGGGACTGCCAAATTATCGATTCACGTCATTTATCGAAACGCACCTTTCGATAACGCTGAATAGGTGCGTGTAATCCGGTCCAAAAAGCCCCAATCTAGTTCTACAACGGCTCTCAAAAATCCCTGCGCTTTCATATACATGTACACCCTTGCCAAGCTATAATTTGCCTATGACGCAAGAGCGCATATACGTGCCACGCATTAGCAAATCGAAGCAGGATGTTCTAGGCACAAATCGAGTACACGAACGTGTTAGAGGAGCTGAACATAATAAGGAGAGCCAAAATGCAAGTATTCCCCAAAAAAATGACGGAATGAACCGAAAACACCCCATACGCACTGCTATACAATACGCAATACATTGCTAAGATCAGATGCAGCATATTCCCTCATACCATTGTGCCCATACGTTCGCAAAGCTACGTGAGGCTAAGCTGCATGTGGTTTTATATTTACCGTAAACACAGGCAACATGAAGTGACGTGCTCATAGTAAGTTAGTGTCAGCCTGTTTTACAGCCCGTTACTTGCATTAGGCAAGTGTCTTGGATAAAACAACCCCATCCAAACTCTCAAATCAAGTCAAGGTATACATTACCGGTACTTAGATTAAATTACTTTAAATTATGTATGTAAACGGCCACTACGTTTATATGCAGACACTGTTTTAGCTTGAATAAAACCTACCTTACACGAAAGCAACGAGAAGAAAATTTACATGATCCCACGTAAAACCGATTCATGACATAACGGACCTTGGGGGTGTGGCCTATCTGGGTTCCCTAAAAGCTAATGCGACGTGTTTTTACCATTTATTTGAAATGCGCCTGGCGCCTATAATCTACCTCACTATCGTCATTCAACAGACAGACAGCGTATTATGATTTTTTAAACTAAACTGCGTAATTCACATAATAGACAGAGAAATTCCGTACGAAATAAAATAAATACGAAAACGAAATCACATTTCGTAAGTATATGCCCTTTTTCGTATTTCGTAAAAACAGTTAGGGAAATTTAGTACGAAAATACCCCAAATCAGTAATAAAGATGTG
>JAQGAF010000992.1:0-37029 GCA_034687865.1 Kryphioiulus occultus | reverse complement strand
GACTCTACTCACTTTAGCATAAATTGTACTCTTGTCACCAAAACAATTTTTTTTAAATGGACACCTACTATATTAGTAAAGTTTGCAACACATTTACCTATAGGCACATTTTCAAAGCTTGATATGAAACTTTCACAAACTTTCAGTAGCTCATGCTTTATTTATACATCAGACACATTTACAAAAACATATGGTCAGTTTTGGCCCATAGGAGAGAGTGGATGATTAAGAATTGTCAGATCCACTTCTATCCAGAATATTCTCATTGCTGGCTGGAACCGACTTTACTCCGGTTTCTCCACAATCACTACTTCAGAGTCGAAATAACGAGAATCGCCCTTTGCCTTCTGACAAGTGCCTTTCCCCAGCTTCAGGAAATTCCAGATACTTTCCTATAAAATACAGTATATGGCTATTGGCTCTCGAATGACCATATTACAGTATACATTTCCAAATAAATAGTAAATGATTCCACCAGATTTAAATTCGGGATTAATGTCGTTCGAAAAATAACGAAGCAACCAGAGATAGTACCTGATGATGTTTACAATAAAGTCCGTTTTTACAGCCGCAATGGAACTGACCGCCGCAACGGTCGCCCACGTCGTCTCCACTGTCACTACAACTATGAATTTTATGGAACAGATTAAAACAACACTTATTAAACCATCCTGTAACGAAAATGAAAAAAGTACCGCGTAATATATGGAAAATATTCCAAGCAGCAATCTCCGGCGTTGCAATCAACATCCTCCCTGCAGTAAAGTGCAGTGCTCTGATCAAATATTGCATATACTGCAATTAAAGTAGCGGTAATTAACATGTACGACTTCATTTTTGTGCTTTGCGCAGAAATACTGAAGTGAAGTTTGGAAATCAAAAAATCTCCGAAGATGTCAGAATATTTCTCCACGATTGACAGGCTAGTAGGGTTCTGTTTACCAGAAAAATTTAAAAAGTTTACGTGTTGCAACAGTTTGAAGTTCTATTCGTATTACGTTACTGCCATTATAATTGGTCGAATGTAAGTAATATTTCCACACTATAAATTAAACCCAAAGTCCGTTTGTGATATTTTCTTTTTTAGAAAACAAGATTTCAACCAACTCAGCAGGCTTCCCAAGAGATTAAAACAGACAAATGTAGCAAATCTTAAAATATGCAGAAAAGATTTAAATGTGGCCAAGAAATGAATTTAAATTATCCCTTCCGCTCACAAATAATATTGAAGGTTCGACATTTATGCAGGTTCCTGTCATACCATGGCAAATTCAGCTGTGCCGATTTTTTTCAAAGTACATGTACAATAACAATTACAACCACTCAAACATGTTATAGGTGAAAAGAAAATTCTTTTTAATGCCATTATTTCCTTATTTAAGACCTACAGCCATGGAAAAGACGTTAGCTATCCATTTCTTCGCATTTATTTGCGTACACAGGTACCTTGGCCCACTTTAAAGTAATTGTAAAAACTCGGCTGAAATTCAAGAGACAGAAAAGCACGTTGTATTATACCATAACAAATTTTAAAAAATTCAAAAACGTTCCCTTTGAAAGATGTACAAAATGGCTAAATTCAACTACATGTATCTTATTTTACTCAAGAATGAGTTTCAAATAGTGTTGCCTGCATTTCTCAGAGAAGTGGATCAATTTTTAAATTTCACATTAGGAGTTTTTCACTCGCCTTGCATGCTTTACATGAGTATCTCAAAAATATTATTCCAAAGATGGCGATAACAGACTAGGAATCTGGAATTATTACATTATGTTGCTAGTGCTACTTGAAACGTTACACAAATTAGCTTTTCATTTTAGCAAACTCAATTATTCACTAAGTGGTTTAGGGCATGAGAAATAATTGTAGGGCCTAAGTCAATAAGGAATGAGACAATCTCAATTCCATTCAATGTGTTAAACATGGGGTTACCAACAGCCAAAATCAGCAAAATAATGAGCAACTCACCTCATGAAGTTGACAAGTAAGTCCTTGCTTGCAATCACAATTAAATTGTCCTAGACAGCGATCACCAACATCATCAGCCTTATTCTTACATCTGCAATGGAGTAAAAATATAAATAAATTTCAGTGCTCAGGTAATTTTCATGCAAATCCGATTTCAATTACTTTTTGTAAAAGAGGAAATACTCCACGCAGCATTCGTCCGAATTGCAATCAGCATTTGACTCACAGTCACGATCTGCAGAAGTGGCCTAAAGAAACACAAACAATTAAAATTCATGCTCCACAAAGTGTGTTAATTAACTAGGCAATCACAACTTACCACAAATAGCATGCCAACCAACAATAGACAAAGAACTTCTTTCAGCATTTTAGTCGTTTCAAATTAGAGAAAAACCTATCTTTTTGATGAAAACGCAAGTTTTAAATTGTTTCATGAAGGACAGAATGGTCAACTGCCACGAGTGTAAGATGACGTCGTGAATATTAAAGGATCAGAGGTTAACATTTGCACATCGAAAAAAAAAATGTGTTTGACAACAACACCATAGTCCATGGTCAACCTAGTACATCTGGATGGTGACCAGTAGGGAGACTGAAATACAACATATGCAATGTCTAAAGCACTGGTCTAAAGTTCGTTCAGTAAAATGTACAAAACGTCTTACAGATACAAGGTTAACGAAAAGTCAGTGAGTCTGCACGGAATGTTCTTGGAGTTTTAATTCTCTAAATGTTCACTCTGATGACATTTTTAAAGACAAACCCACGCACAAAATGCAGAATATTTAAAAACGAAAATAAATTATCGCGAAAAATTCATAATTTGTCATAAAAATATAAATTGTGCACCGGTATAGCATTTAATATGACTTCGTGTTAAAAAAATTATGATTTACTTGAGCGAACTACAAACAAGCTCCTATTAAGAAAATCGAAATTGCTCTAAATCCAACAATTTTTTTTTCACTCCTGCATAAAATATAATTATGACAAATACTTCTCAGCAATTCTCAAATGAGTAAATGCTAATTTGAGTACTACAGTTTGTAGCGCCTCCAATACAATGTGCTTTCACCATTGGGGCCTTCATATCATCACAATCAGCTTCAGTATTCATTAACTTTTCATGAAGATAGGTATGTTCTGACACCACCTGAACATATGATTTTGTTCAGCTTCTCAGGACTACAGGATAGACTAGCAAATGATTTCATTTATGAGTAGCAAATGAAGCTGGTTATAGGGAGGATTCAAAAGCTGTATCCTATGCTCTCATTATACAAAAAATTCGAAAGTATCTATTGAAACAAATACATGAACAAGAAGTGAAAGATTTTTTCTTACTTGTAAATGTTTTCTTCTAGGTGCCCGTTGGGATGAAGCAAATTAAAAAATTTCCATGTTCCATTTTTTGAACTACACGTAGTAAATATGGAAATACATGTACATGCAATGCAATTTGAGATCGCATTTTCTGTCTCGAAAGTATTTCTAAGAAATAAATCGGAATCACAAATCTGACATGAGGTTTTACAAGCAGATTCTTTAAAACCTAACAGGGGTACCCAATGTTAATATCTGGATAAGAAATCAAACCTGCTTTCTCAAAACTTAAATAGCACCTGTGTGGAGAATCATCGATGATCACCAAATATAACCTTTGACACGAAAACCCCTATAATGCATCAATTAAGATGCCACTGTATAATATCGTTATTTGTCACCTGCATTTGTAATGTGCACGTCATATTTAATATAACCCATGTAACAAATCTAAGAGACATATAGTCGTTCTATATATACATATCACAACTTTAAAAAAATAAGTCTGAGACTAACCTTAGAAGGAATAAATATTGCACACAATAAGTTCAACCGGGAGATGAATACGTCATGAAAATTCACTTAGTGCGACCAATGTAGAAGTCAATGTGCGATTCTCGCAGGAACTTCACGGCCTGGTTGTCAAGTCGTTGAAGGATCCTTATTTCCAGGTCGTCGAGATGGGCTTCGGACTCCATTGACAATACACGATTCCAGTTTCCTAAGAAGAAATAAGTGGGCAGAACGAAGGCAAGTTGGAAAAAATAAAAATAAATTATAACAAAAAAATTAAGGAAGGAGGGGTTTGTGGTTCAACTAAATGCAAAATTTTAAACAGAGGCATTTTGCCAATTTATAATTGGACTTTATTCATGTGGTGATCCACAATAAGGTACACAAAATTAAAAACAATGAATGGGAAAAGTTTTCTTTTGAAATGAGCATTAATTAATAAAGTTTACTAGTGTGTTGTCAGTGAGTACGCATAGGAATTTATCTTATTCTTCTACATTACTTTCAAAATGCGACTTAGATAGCACAAATGGACATTCCTCAATTGCACAGAAGATGAAACTTGGAAAATGAAAAACATTCCAAAGTCTATCTGCTTCTAACTAATGAAATCACTGAAAAGCAGTATTGGTGACTTGGTTCATAATTCGAGCATGTCTCAGCAAGCAGTGGTGGTGCAGCTCAAAGCACCACCAGCTCAGTGCAAGCCAGCAATGATCAATGTTCTACCCTCAATAGAGTGGCTATCTGAATCTGGTTCTCAAAAAATTAAAGCTTTGTCATTACATCAGTTTCAGTAGGTAAATTTACGGTAAGTCGACAAAAGTGTTTCACATGAAACAACACAGGTGTGAAATGACTAAGGAAGTGTGAACACCAAGTGAAATTAAAATTTTTTAGAGAATGTGCCATGTCCAGAATTCATCACATGCTAACCATGGCCACATGTACAATATACTGTTTAATTTAATCGTTTGTATAAAAGTACACCCATGCTATCTCCTCATCATAAAAGATATTGAGTATATTCCCAGCGTACCAACTGACAAACACAAAGTAGACTTTGCCATTGTGAAATGAATGAACAGATTTTTAAGACTTGACTAATCAACCGAGCAAAAACGACCAAACCCAACACGATTGAAATCAATCTTAGTAGTTCAAAATGAATTTGAGTACAACATATAAGTGGAAGTTTGGGAAATTGACTTCTGCGCATTATTAGTAGTAATGCTGTTATTATGAGTAGCAAATGGGAAAGAGCCTGGCCATCTATTGTTTATTTTCAGATTGATTTTGGAATATTTTTTTTATATTTAAAAGGTTATAGTTATAAGCGATGGAGAGAAGTTTCGCTCATCTATTTTCAGATTAGTATAATTATTTGACAGCTAGTGACTAGAATGCAACGTTAGGACTGCCAACTCGTTATAGCAGACGTGGTAAAAGGTCTAAAGTGGGTAAAAAATAAATACAGAAAAGAATAACCAGGAAAGAGAAAGATAAAGCGTTGTTAGTGTGTGTTAAATGGCACATTGGAACAAGAATAATGAAATGTTTGCTCACCCATTTGTAAAGTTGAAAAAATTGTGAATTGGCATATGCAATTTTTCCAAAATGTAATTGTAATTTGGCTCTGAAACAGAACATGAAGATACAGTCAAGGAATTTGATTAAAAATAACTGAAAATGGCTGGACCATCTACCGACCATTCTGTGCCGTTATGAAGCCATGCCGGATAAGAAAATCAATCGTTACAGGACAACTAGTAGTTTTAAATTCGTTTGAGATCACTTTCTCTTTTAACTGAAAAAACATTCAAAAATCCATTTTAAGTAAACCTACTCAACGCACATAGGAGTTTTTGACCAAGATGCACTGCTTCTACAAAATGAATATTACCTCCTCAATCGGTACAAGCTGGAAGTCTTCCACTTCGCCATCTGCATTCGTAGGAATAAAATCAGGTGGCAATTCTAAGTCAAACACAAATTCAGTTTCTAAAAATAAACCGCTCTCGTTTTCAAAATAAAATCTGTAACAAAAAATGCACAAAAAGTTAGGCTTGTGCTCCGAGCTAAAAAATTAAGGCGACTGATGAATGTGTCAGAAATGCCAATTAATGTCAGCAGTCCAAAATATATAGTGGGTGGAAGTCAGGTGACATAGTTAACAAATGAGCAGAAACAAAATCTGCATCAAAAACTAGCACTCACGTGACTGCTCCTGCTGGTGTCAGCCTTTCAAATAAATGTGGGGGAATTGACGCCTCTTCTTCAGCTTCCTTACGCACAGTATCCATTATGCTTAAGCCAACAGCGATTCCTCCGCTCACCTATTCATGGTAAAAATAGTTGCACGATAAATAACCTTTTGTAAAATGGACAAGTCTACTTTTGCAGGCATGTTGTACACACCATATTATCTAATTTGCCTGGCCACGTTTGCTTGTTGTAAGCTCGCCTCTGAATCCAAACTGACATTCCTTTGTCGCTGTTGCGAACATAGCCATTAATATCGACGCCATATTGCTTTATGCCAAACAAACCTAACACAATAGTGCATTTGTACAATTCGCATAACAATTCGAGAAATGCTAAAAGTAAAATACTACAGCCAATACTCACACGTAGCACATCGATCCATTTTCATTAAAGGTTTGTCTTCAAAGTTGGGTCGAACTTCATAACACTGAAATAAAGCATGAAAAATTGACTTTCTGAATTCTCACAGAATGTCCACAGCTCTTGGTGGGAAGTATTTTGCCAAATATTAAAGTTCACACACCTCATTTCTCCACCCGAGTAACCTTCGCAGGCACTTGTGTTTGCGTAGCTCTTGCAACACATCGTTGACAGTTGCTGTGCGCTCGTCGTACGTCTGCAAAGTCGGATGCAGTTCTACTCGATCGTTTGAAATGATAAAAACCTGAGGATATTTAATTAATTGCTCGAGCACGTCTGGGCGAACCAATCCTACTTGTCTGTCTTCAATGAAAAAGGGTTTGTATAGTTTCCTAATAGTGCCTATGGGTCAAAGATTCAAAACAACTTATTCAGCATACAAAATAGGAACGCCATTTACTCCTCAATTTTTCTAAAAACAAACTTTTGAATTACCTACATATTAGCCTACAAAATCTCTTGATTTCTGAGTACAGTAAAAAAAAACCTCCGGTTGGATACCTTCATAAGTCGGACACCCCATTATGTTGGCCAGCTTTCCTCGGTACAGAACATGTGCCTAATACGGCTTTCACACTAGATCACTTGTGCCCGGTTTAACCCGAAGAGCTAGCATACGGGTCTGATAAGTTCTAGTCTGGGGTAATAAAACGGATTCAAACATAGACCAGTTTCACGTGAGTTGATGGAACTGCTACGATAGTTTTACCCGTGATTCCTTGCAAAATAACAAAATCGATCATATCTGTTGCAAGCGACAGTACGCCAATGACGTTACCAAACCCCTTGCGACCGATACGAAAAGGGGTCGCAAAACCGGGAGGGGCGAACCGCTTCAGTTGACTTGTGACCACTTGCATTTCACGTGTGAATGCACAAATTCGGACCGATCGGGTTCAAGCGGTCCCGTGTGAAAGCCGTAATAGAATTAACATTAGAAGTAATCCATCTCAGTAGGCCACCCCATAACTCGAAATTCTGACAGTGTTTCGTGTGCCAACAATTAACATAGTAACGAGAAAAAAATCTTATTTCCCACACCCCTATGGAGCGAATCCGCGATCTGACAATGGGAACTGAGTTTTCTAGCGTGGGATCATAAAAATCATCTGAATCGTGCAAAACCTTTTCGTCTTCATGTTGTCTAAAGAATTTTTTTTTATTTACTACACCGTGTTGTGTTGAGAACCCATTCATTTGGGGAAAACATAATTTACTATACTATAGTTTTTATGTTGTGACCAGCTTCAAACTATTTGTTCGAAAAATTAGAAAAATCTTTAACTATGACACTAGGAATGCACCATACATGTAGGTGTCCGACATAGACGTTTACTTGTAATAGCATTCAATATACAAGTATTCTTGTAATTTGCTCATAAAGTCGTCAAAATTTTGCACAGAACCAAAATTAAAATGACGAGCATAAAAAGCGGAAGCTTTCGGGATCTCAAAATCAGTTTGAAAAAGTGGCTACTGTGGCTCCCTCTTGCGTCATCTTGACCCTTAATTTTTGTCAGTCTACCCATGAATATAATCAACCCAGAAATCCTATGAATTTAAACGCAACAGTGCGACGTCACTAGTGTAGGCTGCAAAATTTGTCGAATGAATTACAAATTTTTATTTTTGGAATGGTTTGACGTCTGCGCGCGCACGATTAGAACGCGGCAAAATAAACGCCGTTTATCCGATAAAGGCAAATTAGCGAGCGAGATGACACTATGCATACTGAGTTGTTAACGGCAAACTGTGCCATTCTTTAGCCAGAAAAAGCCCTGTGGCCCTATAACCTTCCGACAGTATCAATTAGCTCGTACAAACAATAATGTCCGGATAGACGATATTGTTTATTTCATTGTAGCGAGCTTTGCGCACAACCGAACAGCCGCAGTTCTTATCGATTTTTCGAATAGTCGTATTATAATACGATAGCATGCTAACTCTAAGCGCTACTTAAACATCTGAGGTTTCTTTTCGACTTACCCGAATTAGTGACATGATCGAATTTCTTGATTAAATTCAACAAAACATCAGACCACGGCTTGCTTATGGACGCCATTAAAACGCAGACCGGCTACCGACAAAGGTGGCCGTCGCAGAAGGTATGGCGCTGGGATCGCTTAATGGAACATCAACAGGGAACCGATAGGTGGCGCCTTGCAACGCGGGAGATACTAACCAATTTCATGGTGCATTGGAAGACATCCAATAATTTCGTCTTTACATTCTGCCTAAACATGTACAGGCAAATACCAAGTTTTAAATAAAACGATTCAATTTTTATCTCTCTGCCCAATTTCGGAAAATTTATTTTTTTGCAACTCTGCTACATGGAACATCCGTCAAAACGTACTCCTGTTTCTACAGAGCATTTAGCTAATTATCAACATGGTGACGAGAATCGAATATTTAAAAAAAATGAAATAAACAACCGGTTGAAGGTACATTATAGGCTAATACTTGCAGGGAGAGAATAAAGTAGGAGAAAAGGCGATGTTAAATAGAGCTAGCCATTGATAAACATTCACAGGAGCTATAAATTAAAACAACACAACTAGTTTGAATGTTAGCACATTTACTGTGTTCTGTGACACATTTTCAAACACGAATGTTAATAAAACGATTCTAAACATCTGTAGCATAAACTCGAAGAGATCGCTATTAACTTTCCTTAGGCAAATTCTGCAAAACCATTTTTTCATGTCCTACATGCAATTTTACCCAGTACCCAATTCAGTTTTTCAGACAAATTGATACTGTTCATGTGGTGCAGATGTACACTGAACAAGTGAAAGCATCCGACAATTTGCTTTATTCGCAATAGAAATCACTGGCCAAAAAGAATGGGCCACAGTGTTTTCCGAGAGAATTTTTGCAGTTAGAAACATATTCCTTTTCACAGCCCAACAACAATGATCATTTTTGTAATCCTCCGCACCTGTTGGCAGTTTTTCAACTCATTTTACGGGTTTTCTGGCAAGAATTACCAAGATGCCTCCTCAGCAACACCAGAATTCACCTAGCGAATGCATAAAACCCACTGTAACGAACGTTTATAGTAACATCAGCTCCATTTAACATCGCTTATTTCTTCCCTGCCAGAAACGGCGAATTAGCATGAACGAACAGCAATTCGAAATACCATAGTTACATAGTAATCAACTAAGACTGCTACAGTTGAAAGCGATAAAATCTGCAATTTACAGGCATAAAAATTTTGCTAACACCTGAAACGATTAAAATGAGAACCGAGTTCACTGTAGAAATAACCCAAATATAAATAAAACGAGCAATGCTCTCCTATAAGCACATCATGAGACATAAAACATGTAAAGCACAATAACACAGAGTAACAACGAAATTTAACATAGCACAGATCCATAGTAATATCGATTAAGAACTAGATCACAAGCAGCTGCTTTACCATTCGAAAGCCTCCAATATAAATATAGCTCATATCAGTCAAGAAAGCTTTGTTTGCTTATTAAGAGAAGTTGAGATGGCCCATTCCTTCTACTGTTTTGCAGATGCATTTGTGAATAGTTGCTCAATAGATGGCACAGGAAAACAATCTATGAATAAAAAACCTCCTGTATGAAACTATCATCGTGCTGGAGATTCTGTTTATACCATTGCAGAGATGAGATAACTGTGCCAAGGACCCCATTTAGTTAAGCATCTAACAAAAGCTTATGTGGAGATTAGAGACGTTTAAAAGCCAACTAATTCTAGAATCTAGATTAAAATTGCAAAAGTAGATTTAAGTTTAGTTCGTATTTTACTCACCGCCTAAGGAAGTTCAGAAAAGGCTAGGTTAGATCATATCTTTGCTAAGCAATGGATCAAGATTGATTCCTCCCAACAAGAATGTCAGGAATGCAGACATTTTGCAGATGAATCAGATCGAAGATGCCTGGTTTTGTTGGCAAGGTTTGTAAGATTGTTCTCATAAGATGATAACACAAATCCCTTGTTAATAAAGAATGGGGTACTACCAGTTTGACAAAAGCATTAAAAAAAGTTAAAATTCAATGACCACCGTTTTAACTTATAAGAGCATGTGACCAAAATATTTAAAATACAGCGCACTGCAAACACTAGATTAGCTGTCATAGACTACTGCTTACAGCGATGTGCCAAGCTTCTATTGTCAGAAAATAAAAAGGCACATTTGAATAATCAAAGTTTCTCTTATTCTTAGTACTTAATTAACCCCAGACTGGCCAAAAAGCATAGCTGTTTCCTCAAATTCAGGCATTGTATAAAATAAAAATCATTTTTTATATTATGCGATGATAACAAATAATCAACAAGCCAAACAATTCATTATTTCTGATTTCTCATTTGACTATCACCACCAAAACCCTCCTTATTACAGATATTACAGATCCAATCTGTAAATCGAACTAAATGAATGGATTTTGCCACAACGTAAAAAGACAACTAATCAATGTGTTATGGCACGCAGAAACATAAGCCCATTTTGCTGGTAGAGCATGGCGCAGACTAGGACACAATAAGCAAACAGGCTTCCCTCGAAAATAAAAATAATTATACTTTCAATTTAGAAAACAAAGCACATAGCTGCATTGATACCATTAACGCATCTCTAAATAATGGAATTAAGCTGCAGTCAAAATGCAGGAAGAATAGAAGCTAAGAAGTCCAAAGTAATGGTTTTGATGCAGCCATTAAAAGAGTGCCATGAACGCACTTAATCCGCTGAAATCCGATGGATGTGGGAGGTTTGCAGTTCCTTGTGGGTTCAGGTTGTGCATTCCTGGCTGTTGAGGCCTTTGATCCAAACCAGGCATGTGATGATGAAAAGTGGGGCCGCCACCATGGTATCGTGGATCAAAAACCATGGTGGGCGGTGGTGGTTGGCCTCTTCCTGCAGCGGCGGCAGCTGCCGCCACCGCTGCCACAGCATGGGAATGCGGCGGTAGACCACTTCCAGTGGAAACCGGTGGATTTTGCGACGAATTGGACTGCTGATGTCCAGATTGTTGCTGTCCTTGTTGGTGGTCAGCGACACCAGCGGCAGCAGCCGCAGCAACCGCAGCTAAGGAGCGTGACAAGTCTGGAAGCATGACCTTAGAATGGAGATCCATTGCAGCCGCCAGATGATGTTGGGGTGGTTGTGGCTCATAAGTGTATGTTGGAGAGCTGTCAGACATTGTGGAGGAGGGCGTTGGGGTCTGCGACATTTGCTGTTGCTGCGACGACCCGCCCTGTTGTTGCGCCTGGTTGAGTTGTTGCGGTGGACCGTGGTTATGAGACTGGTGAAGAACGGCTTGCTCCAGATCTGCGCCGCCCCTGGCAGCGGCAGCTGCTGCTGCTGCTACAGCAGCACCACCGTAGCAAGCTGCAGCGTCATAGGGATGGTGGTGATGATGATGATGGTGGTGGTGAGCAGGGTGTTTTGCTCCACCACCTGAGCCACCGCCACCACCACCCCCTGAAGTTGACGCGCCATTTCCATTGCGTGGCTTACGTGGTTTGTAAGGGGTTTTGGCTGTGGGGTGGGCGCCATGATGTTTCTGAGTGTGCTCCTTCAACTTGTCCCTACGTGAACTTGAATAATCGCAGTGTTCGCACTGAAATGACAAAGAATCGACATTACCATAAAGCATCGTACTGTCATCAAGTTAGGCATTCAACTCCATTATTACCAACAGTGATTGCAATTTTATTTTAGCGAAGCCATACTTGAAATACCATAGACTCACCTTGAATGGCTTCTCATTTAAGTGAATGCGTTCATGCCGAACCAGATGTGATTTTTCGACAAATCCACGGCCACATACGCCGCATACGTGCGAACGCACAGCAGTGTGAGTTCTGTTGTGAGCAGAAAGTTGGCTTTTCTTAGGAGAGGAATATGAACAATCCGGGAAATCACAGCGAAATACTTCCCCCGTGTGGATGCGTTTGTGGGCAATGAGATGCGATTGATATTTAGTGCTGAAACCACAAATATCACACAAGAAGGGCCTTTGTTCGTTTAGGTTGTTGTTGGACATATGAGGATCAATAGGTGGTGGCTGAAAAGGAGTAAAATCAAGCATTTGAATTAAATTTCTGATTAACCACTAAAACTGAATTGAAACATAACTCCAGAAGTGATTTCTCCTTACCTTGTAAATTCGCTCCACAGTGTGGCTCCTTGCATGCGCCCAAAGATTATTTTTCGTGCGGCACCTGTAATCACACTTATTGCATTTCAATGGACGTTCATCCGTGTGTTTCATCCTATGGGCTAAGAGCAGCTGAACACGGTCACAGTTGAAATCACATGCGTCACACCGGAATGGTGGGCCTTCAAAATGGCGCTCCTTGATGTGGGCATAATACTCACGATTCCATTTGCAAGTGAAATCACATAAGCCGCATCTGAAAACCACAATTCATATACATTGAAAAGCAGTTGATGAAACATGAAATTACCCTAGAGTTCATATGCACTCTTTCTCATTTATTTCTATGAACTTTTTTTTTTGTTAAACTCTTGTAAGTAGACAAGGTATATTTTAAGTACTGCTATAAACTTCTTTTTACAAGTTATTTAACATCTGCATCTAGACTGCTCTGAATATGCACAATCTGTCTAAGTTTCTTAACTATAATCTACTCACTTGTATGTAACATCTCTACTGTGTGCACGTGCGACATGTTGCTCCAGGCGAAGCACACCTTGGGCAATAAAGGAACAATGGGGGCATTTAATGCCTTCTCGTGCCATATCCTGCGAATGCCCAAGTTTCTTTCGAATAATCCCACTTCCAATGGAATCAATCAGATCGTCAATTTCATCATATTCATCGCCATCTGACCCCTCTTCTGATCTCTCATCATCATCTTCACTCCCAGCAACAAGCCGCTTGGCATCACGCCTGTTAGCTCCTGATCCCTGGCCAAGAAACCCAGCTCTTCTGAGCTGTCTGAAAAGGGCCTTACGCTGAGGTCGCCGCACCCTTAGCACCTTCAAACGTCGCCCGTCTGATGTTGTTATGGTCGTGCAGCCTCCCACACTAATCTTCTTACGCATTGATCCACCTTAATTCAATAAAATTAAAATGAACAACAATAATCAGCTGCGGTACACGAGTGCAAAACATCATACCTAATTTCAGCTTGATGGGTCTAATTCGTCTCCCTCCTTTCTGCACCAGAGCTGCCGAAATGACACTTGAAGAATTTTTCCTTTTGGGTTTTACGCCGTTGGATTTTCCACCTGATCTTTTGATGCCCCTTGTGAGGTCATACAACGCATCTTTTCCTAAAGCTGTAACTGTGACTGGCTCAAAGGTAATGTCTCTCTCACGTTCTGATGGAGATGGGCCGCTGGGGTCCTGTGAATTAAATGAAAAATATGACACGTGCAGTTCACACAATATGTCTTGAATTTTAAATAGTTAAAAATTTTGGATGAAAAAATTCAGTTTTTTCATTTTCATATACATTTTACTCAATCGGTTAGAGAATTTAGTTTGACATCCCACCTGTAGCCCTTCAATGGCTGTTGAAATCGCCATGTTGAGAAATGAATCGCTGTCAAAATTTCCCGCTGCCTCTGGACCAAACTTGGATTTCAGTTCTTGGTAAGCAGGTGCGTATTTGGGCAACTGAATACCATTTTCCTCCAAACTTTGCAGTATGAAGTAAAAGCATCTGGGATTCTGCTTGAAGAGTGGCTCAGTGTCGACATGAACCGCTAAGAAGTTACGATCCACAATATGCCAATTGACGAAAGTCAACAGGGTTCGCAGGTCACGTTCCCTACAAGTGGGGTTATAAGATACCCATTGAGAGGTGAATTTCAGCAGCCCATCTTGAGGAATGCTCCAGTTTTTGTCGGATAAAAACAGCTCCACTTTTGGTAGTTGGCAATCAAGAAGTTCCTTTTGTTGAAGGACGTCGGCAACATGATTCTGAATAAAGTTTGTTGCGTTCTTCACCAGTGCAGGCATGAGATACTTCTCAGCTAATTCTTTCACGCTCAAACAGTTTGTGATATCTAGGTATCGGTCCAAGTATTCAGCACAATAACTCTTCAGTTTGTTAACTACAACGAGGCGAATGTACAAGTCATTGTAAGACATTTCATAAAACATCTTTGGAATAAGGCAACACTTTCAGCAACTCATAGTACACACGATGAGAGAATTAATATGTGCTGGTAACTGTATACAATACCTAAAAAGTGGTTGGCCAGCCTGAGTAATTCAGCCACGTTGTTCTTGTCGATGACCACATTGCCAGTGTACATGTAGTTTAAAAAACAGTGAAACGCTTCGTGATTGTGACATGTTACCGTCAGCTGCTCCTTCACCGTCCTTTGCATTTTGAGTATGGAATCAAAATATGGGCTGCAAGCCGACAAAACATTTCGATGCGCCGGGAACTGTTTGCCCTGGACGTGCAAAACAACGTCGCAGAAACGGCCGGCATCCTTCTGATTTTTCAGTTTTTCAAGAATGGCATTGCCGTGCTGATTTTCGGTGAAATTCATGGCATTATTCAATGGCAAAATAGCGCTCAATAACGCCATATTGGAAAAACACAGAGAAAAAAAGAACGCTTTTGTTGTCCGACAGAATCATTAGTATGGATTTACTAGGTAACGCAGCACAATACTATATGGTCAAATCAATACTCAACCTTCTGTACGACGTTTTAAACTTCAAAATTAAGAAGACGAATCATTTTAAAATAAATTATAGAGCAATTTCGGAATTCCTTTCTTCTGCTAAACCGCTCATTCAGAAGCTAGCGCCATCTTGAACTTGACGTCATATCATTCAAGCTCAAATCTAGGACTTCCGGTTTGTAATCCTAACCAATAAACTATTTGGAGCAAAACCCTCCATATCCTACTTGTACAGACACGATCGAGTCATTTATTTGTGTATTATCTTATATGCATGGGAACTTCCAAAAGTTAAAATAAATGTTGTAAAAAATACCTTGCTCATAATTAGTATTCCATAAACGGAAATCCCATACATGTACATGCATACAGTATTAATTTAGTCTTTTCCTTCTTGCTGCTGTGACCAAAGAATGGAAAGGTGGCATAAAACATACAGTAATTTCTAAATTTGATATGAATTCTGCAGTCAAGATCAACTGGCATCTGATATCCACTTACATTTACCATTTGTAAAGCCAATTTCTTCAAAATTAATCAATAAAATCAAATTTTGAAATGACCAAAACAAGCAGTTCAGAATAAGAATACATTCGATAATCAATGAAATCACTTAGAACACAATCCCAAACCAAGTATTTTTATTAGGAAAGAAAAATGCCCCAAGGTATTTGATTATCTACATCTATGTTCTCTCTTCATTTTGGAATGATTGCAATTAACATGGTTACGAGTCTCTACATCAGTCCTCTGTTAACACTAAAAAGCAATACATAAACTCAACTAAGCAACAACAATAATAATAACATAATTCAAAGTAATAATGATGTCAGGAAAAAACCTCAAAAAATATCTAATATAACATTGGCAGAGATCACCTCTGTGGAAATACATATTGATGAAAACTAAATTCAGATAGCAACCAAGGTGAGCGTGAAGACGACATTGAAGCACAAAGATCAGTGAAGAGTTTAACATTTATTTCGCCAGATGAGGCATTTCTAGGCATCCAGGTATATTACAATTAAAAGATCAGCGATGAACATTTTTAATCTTGAATTGTCGCAACACTTGCCAAAAATGCCCCATCCAGAAATAAAAAATGCTCAATTGTTGTCTTTCGTGTGCCAATTCATACGACACCACACTCAGCCAGATTTTGGGCAATAATCTAAAGATGCTGGTGGAAGTCGACAACTTAAACTTCACCTATAGGTATAGGTTAAAATAATTTCCACAATGCTTCATATAAAGATGCTAAGTGGGATGTCATACGAAATGTGTATGTCGCTTTATTGAGTTCTCCTCCAACTTATTTTATCGCCTTGTTTCCTAACAGAATAAGGGAAAATATTAAGGAATAAAAGTACCCTGTATGAGAATTCCAGCAGTGATTTTTCAATAACGCAATCTTTCATTGATATAACAACAAACAGCAGTAATTGAAAGATTCAAGAACAATCGATGACTACCATATATTGGTGAAGTTTTGATAGATACAGACGAGCTGCAGATAGCCCCTTAATTGCACAATGATCTCAAATTCAAGCGGTTGTCCAACTATTACATCGTCGTAGTTTTTAATTTTTATCACTTTATCCAAACAGGTGATCAATCGAGCAACCAATGGAAATCAATTTCAGACTCGAGAAACCATAATTCAGACTTTCTTATTGGCCATCTCCATCCCAAACGTTTAAAATCTGAGGCCAATTAATGCATGTAAAAGGTCGGTATACAAGGCACTCATTTACATTCTCATGCAGCTAATTGATAAAATGCTTATTCGTGTATTTCCAAAAACATGAATGCATGTACATTTACCTGCAGGGGTCTACCTTAGAACTGACAATACCAATGCAACGCTAAATAAATGGTTTTACGTTGTGTCATAGATTATTAGTTATGCTGCATATTTGTTTATCGGATCAAAATAATATGCGTGTTGATTGCCTTGAAGTGAGTTTCAATGAATAAGTAGCATTGTGAGAAAAACAAGCTTTTCCAGGAATATACCAGTATTGACTATCAAGCAGCCTATATCAGATGCAAATCCCTGCTTTTCATATTAGCAGATCAAAGGGTGCATATATTTACTAAACATTTAGTAAATTAATTGGCCGATGGAGTTTATTGGCACAATCAGATTGATAATACAAAACAGCGGAAAGATGGAAGGCATCGTCCATATGAACAAGAACAAACTAAGAAACCTAGTTTTAAAGGAAGCTTTTTTGAATTATAATTCAATTTACACAGGTACAACATACCTACAATGTAATATGTGACAATATAAATTTGTGCAATTGGCATATGCCTGGAGAGTGATAAGAAGGCATAGGTATATTTCATAACATAAATATATGCACCCTAACAAAGTCAAAACAAGTTCTTTTTTCTCTGTGATATTGACAAATCTATGGTGTCCCACACAATTTGCAGCCAGTACTTGCATATCAAATGACATTGAATCCATCAAACGTAGAAAGAGAAATTCAAATAAAAAAATCGTTGCTACAATAAGGTTATGACTACAGACGTTCCACAAATGCGCATCAATTTTATCCAACCTATCATCAGTAAGGCATTTTTCTCCCTATTAGTTCTCTTGAAAAAAAGAACTAAATAAAACTCAAAACTATTTGTCGTTTTTTTGGCTATTGTACAAATCTACTTTATACATGGAGAGGTTTATTTACATTAATTTCTACGACTCCCACATGTAATCCTAATATTTCATATTGGTCGTTTCCCTCACTTTCCCAGGCCTTATTGATTGGTCTAACCAGAATCAATTATCAAACAAACTAAGAAAATGAATGATATGTAGGTGCACGAGGAATAGGCTGAGATTACGCATGGAAGGGTTATTTTCTATGCAGTTTTGTCACTTGCTACTGTCGTTTTTAGCGAAAAATAACCCTGAAGATTCTACATAATTGATTATTGAAAATCAATAAAAAAAAGTTCGTTAAAACTCTCTCACCGAATGACCAATATAAAGAAGCTCCTAAGGCACCCCCATTGTACTAAAACTAAATAATCCTCATTAATAAAAACGATGACAAACTTCTAATTATAACCTAAGTGGATTGGAACGACAAAGTTTACGTTTTTTGCCAGATTTCAGCCTACAGACCTACGATTTTCCATCGTTGGAGTTGACATTACTTAACTGCAGAACAGCAATCAATACCTGAATAAAGAACAGAGAGAGAAAAAAATTAACTTTATTGTAAAAACTATATTAAAAACTATAGCGAGAGTCAAATGGCGATTTTTTACAACTAGCACACAAACTAACCTGTAATAATTGGGCTTGAATGGCCCAGCTTTGTTGAGTCCCATATATTTGGCTTGCTCGTCTGATAGTTCTGTTAAATGAGCATCAAACGTGGGTAGATGCAGACTGGCCACATACTCATCTAAATAAAACAACAAGTGAGGAGTATGTTGAAAATAAATTTATCAAGTGTAAAGTGAAGAACCGTAGTAAATGTGTTGAGGTTCATGATAGCTCACAAATGAGCCAACTCACCCATTTTTTTAGGTAACAAGTAAACATCGGATTTATACCTGCCAGGAGGTGCATTGAACAGTTCTATTAAAGCAAGTGCCTAAAAGCATAAATCGCAAAAAATGAATTTTAAAGCCGAATATTTAACACACAACATGTATGAATATCCAGTGGAGCAATGCAAACCTGAGTGGCAGCAGTTATTGAGACTACGAAAGAGGGGATACTTGAACAACTGAGATTCACCAGTCGGCCCTACAAGAAAAAAAGATAAATGGTGAAAATGAAATGAATGAAAATAAACTATATATGAAACGAAATGTTACGAGAAAAATCAATGGTATGCAACATCAACCATATGAGTACATGTAATGTGCACAAAAAACGATCACATTACAGGAACAGGGTTAGCATCTAGTAAGTTATTTGCATCTAAGGAATGTTTTCTGTCAACGAGTGGGACACCATATTAAAAAAAGTGCATTATGCAGCTAAACTGATCTACATAGCAGCACCACAAAAGCAATTGTTGACTAATGCTGTCATATCTAGCTGATCTTAGAATTAGTGGTAGAATATAAATTGATCAATGTTTAGAACGAGGTAAACACTGTTGTTCCAAAACATCCTAATTACATTAGCATACGTAATTTTTAGCTAAAAATAATAAGCAAAATTATTGGACTGTGAATAATAATCAGGGCATTTCGATTGCATAGATTTGCAAGCGTTGCAAGTCAAAATAATTCAGTTGTTAGAGGCATGGTCATGTCATCAGGGACGAACAACTATACCTTTTTTAAAAATATGACAGGAGTATGTTTATAATTTTCTTTGTGGTGATAAATATCTCAAATGTATTAATTAATACATCACTCAGGAAATTAGTTAATTAACACTTCATGTCAAGAATGTACCTAAGGAAAGGTTGATCAATTAATTTAAGCAAAGCATATTTAAAATAACTGACGTAAAAAAGAAAAAAAATATTCAAAAAGAATATTTCATCCACACGTATATTTTGCTGCTATTGTGGACGTTTGGGCTTTTTCATTTAGCAATTACCTGCCTAAACAATGCAATAAATTACCCCAAAATACAATAAATCAAAAAATTGCGACCCACGAGATTTCACTCTCAGGCTCCGGAGTGTACAGCACATAGAAATATAATGCCAAAAAATCACACAGATTTTATAAAATGGTGAAAATCAATTCAATGATAAATGTATGATATTTGTGACAAACAAATATAGTGCAGGTAGTATGAATAGTGAAATTGGTTTGTTGACTAACAACTTGTTATGATGGTTGAAACAGAATAATAAATTCTGTAACTTGATGTTTGTTTATCCCATTCACATACACATACCAGAAACCTGGCTATTTCCAAAATTACAAGTTATTGCTGGTTCACGATGAAGTAGAACCCGTTTTCGCATAGACATTCACTCAGCAGACAATGTATAACGTAACAAATGACGTTAGTGAATGTTAAGAAATGGAAGAGACTGGCATGCCCTTTTTGCCGCATTATTTGTTATGAAATTAGGAGCAAAGCAATATAGGGTTGAATAGAAAGGGGGTAGATATGTACAAAATACGAAAGGGAATAGATTGAGTTTTGTTTTGACATCATCCTTACCTTTTTCTTTAGAAGGCCAAATTAAATCCCAAATATGGAAAATCGGAAAAGTGAAAGCAGCAATTAATAGGTTTTTATAAGTATTAGCAAATTATAGATATTAAAGTTAAAATAAAGCTTCGTTCGCCTAGCTTCTGGAAACAAACTAGACGAATGGTTAGTTCTTTTCCAAGCCATGCAGCAGAAAAGACATGCCAATATGTTATGCGGAAAATGGAAAAAGTAGTGAACACAGAAAGAATCATCAGTTGAAATGACGGAAAGCCATACATTGTATAAAAAAACCATTTCATAAACAAGAATGGCATGTAACTGCTTTTTCGCTAGGTATCATATTATTAGATTATTTCACAGCAACAATAAAGGATAAAGCAAATTAAAAATAAATATTATATATTGTGAAGAACGTGATGCGTTGCTTTATGCATGCAGCTAACTCTTGTTGGAGGGATATACTCAAAGGACCAATTTTCAAAACAACAATTTTGACAAAATCAACACTACATAACTACAGAGGTAATAGCAACATTTGTCGACATTGCATTTTGTTGGATTTACTGAGTTAGGTAAACAAATGGCATGAAATGTCAAAATGTGTAGTTGCTCTTCAAATGATAATTACACTTTGCAAGTTGCAACTCAACCGTTTGAGTCAAATGAGTCATGTTTGGAATTTGCATGATTGAACATGGATGGTTGAGCCACATATTAAAACTAATTGCAGTCACAAAAAGCATTTTAAGTAATGCAGTAAAGCAGCTAGAAAGCAGGGGATTTAGAACAAGGACAAATGCATTTGAACACTCCAGTCAAAAAAATAGTGTTCATTTACTTTTATCATAATATTGTTGAAAATATGTCTTCAAATCACATCAATAGGTGGAGTTCTCATTATTTCGATATACCTACATTTATATAATATATTCTAAAGTATAAACTGACCTCTGCCAAAAGAATGATTCTTTTGCCATCTGGCCAAATGACATGATCCACTTGGGAGCGTACTTTTTCCCATGTCAGATCAGGTGTACGGAGACTATTCTGCAAACAAATAAACACAAAATTACAACACCATCATTATACGTGTATAACTGGTGTTCATGTGAGGCATTTGTTTTGACAACCAGATTGATATTAACAAATAAAATATTTATATTGTCTTACTACGTCTATTTCCGTATTCGAATGTCCCATGTTGCAGACAATACATCCATTCTTCATCTTGTCCATGTGTTCCCGTGTGACGACATTCTTATTACCTTCATTAAAAATGTGTAATAAATAATTCAAAATTGATTTTCAACGAGTCCGTGAAAGCAATGATGGCAAACAAAACCTTACCTGTTGCAGTGATTAAAATGTCGACATTTCTTATGACTTCATTAAGTTTTACCACTCGGAAGCCATCCATGCTAAGGTGTTACATATAGGAAAATCAATTAACGTAACCTGTGAAATGATTGGCAATAAAACAAAACAATCACTACAATTACCAAGCTTGCAAGGCACAAATTGGATCGATTTCAGTGATGTATACAACACTGCCTAGGCCTTTCAAAGCCTGACAACACCCCTTGCCAACCTATCAATAATTAAAATATCTGCATTAAAGTCATGGCGTTCTCATAGAACCACCACAAAACCTTTCTAAACACAGATCTATAAGATGTTCTACAACATGTATATTTTTCGTGAATCTCACCTCCCCATAGCCACACACGCAAACCTGCTTTCCCCCAAACATAACATCTGTTGACCGTTTCAAGCTGAAAGAATTGGTGGAATACAACAACAGTTGAGTTTCGCCTTTTGGATTTATGACCTTAAACGATTTTGCACATATTAACCAGCTGATAGTTATGGAACTAACCTGTCAATAATGGATTCCCGACAGCTGTACAAATTGTCAAACTTTGTCTGTGCAATGAAATAAATGAGAAACAATCCAAAGTCACATTAACTAAACAGGGGAAGTTAAAATTTTAATGTTTGGAAAACTAGAAAAGTCTATATTACCTTTGTTACAGAATCATTGACGTTCATTGCGGGTACAGTTAGTTTCCCAGCCTTTGATAATTGATAGAGGCGATGGACGCCAGTCACACTTTCCTCCACAATGCCCTTCACCATTTTAAACATTGCAGGATATTTTTTCAACATAAGGTGAGTGGTGTCGCCACCATCGTCCAAAATCTGATATAAAGAATTGGTAAAATGGAATGTGGAAATCGGTAACATTTTTGACAATTGCGGCCAAGACATGTCGACATTACCATATTTGGCTGCCAGTTTTCCGCATTGACACACTTATCGATGGACCACCAGAAATCTTCTTCAGTTTCCCCTTTCCACGCAAAGATGGAAAAGCCAGCCTCCGCCAAGGCAGCTGAAACTTCGTTCTAAACATTAGGAAATTTATTTTGTAATTCCACATTGCATTGTTTCTACCATGATTCGCCAATTTCTGCCGTTCCCCCAAACTCATGTTACTGAATAAAGACAATTCATTAAGTTGCGCTCACTTGTGTGGAATAAATGTTACATGCAGCCCACCGCACCGTTGCCCCCAATTCTGCCAATGTTTCAATGAGCACCTAGTTTCACAGAACAAAAAGTATGATTAATTCAAATTCAAGACAAACCATTTACAACCTTCCCTCGCTAAACATACTGCAGTCTGTGCGTTGATGTGGGTGCATCCCACTATTTTGGCCCCCTTCAAAGGTTTGTCTTCAGCGGCTCTTTTGCGCAGTGCTACAATCCCTGGCATCTCTGTAAAGGACAAGATGATTGGTGTTAACATGGTCACATAAAACCCATCGCTGCGTAACCAATATCCAAAGCACCGCGTTAACCTTGTTCCGCAATTTCAATCTCCCTGCGCCCAAATGCAGCTTGGGCGATGTTACGGACGCAGAAATCCGATTGGCCTTTGGAGTTCTTTTGTTCTTTGTCCCTAGGTGACAGTTCTTCTTCATCAGAACTACTTCCAGTGTAAGATGCTGAAAGTCATAAAAAGAGACTATCAAAGCAGGCAATTGAAAATGTTTATTTAACTTAGAATAATCAATCCACACCGTCATATTTATGGACCTTTTTTGTCAAATTGCATTCCCAGAACAACTATTACGAAGAATCAACGCAAGTGTGTTATGAACACTGGTAACTGAACAACAACAAATTGCCTATCTTTAATGTGCATCTTATGCGAAACTTGGTTTTTTATGCTAAGTAACAAAGAGAAAAACAATTTCAGTTTAATGCGTATTAAATTGTCAGCTGCATATTGCGCTTTAAACAATTGAATTTTGGTGCTACGCATGAATTTGAGATCAACCAAAAAACAACGGAAAGCCATTTGTTAGAACTGGTGCAAAATAAACAATCAAGAATGCAGCTGTTTCATAAACGAAATATTTGCCAAAAGCTAACCCTGGTCGAATTAAACATGATTTAAAATTCCATACATTGCAATTTGTAAAACGGAACAGCTCTTGTTGGTACAGCCCATATTCGTTTGAGTGGTTCTGGTTATATCCAACTAAATTTCTTGTTCAAACTGAAGCAAAACAGGTCGTGTGTGTTCAGATCGGCAGAAAACTACAATTCCGTCATGCGACTCAAGAGATCCCCACATCTGTTGTTGGTAAAATTGCTCGTGTAAGCATGAAAATGTGTTGAAAGGCAACATATTTCATTGAGTCTTAACCTAACTCGACCTGAATTTCTGTTGACGATATGCACTGACACGCAAACTCCTACTAACGTTAAACGTATTTTTTACTCTGGAAATAGAAATCAACCAGCTACCAAAGAATGAAATTAACTTTTGGCAATGAGCAATGCCCACATTTCATTTGCAAATAAAATGTACCACATGTACTTTGTAACTTTGGGATCCTCAAGGTTTACATTGAATCCTGATTATACAGTACAGTATTTGACTTTTTGAATTTAAAGATTGTATTTATAATATGTGCCTTGAAGAAAAGCATTATACGGACCAGTAAATCTCTCATTTGTCCAATCGCGTATGAAAGTCTCGAGGTGTCTGATTGCGGCTGTTTCATCAAGTTTCGAACACACGATCCGCCAATAACCAGACATAAGGGTACTGATACTTCAGACGACATAATGCACTTAACCAAAAATGAACGTATCAGTGTGAAAGCTTCGATCACTTTTGCTTGTGCGCTTGCTCATTGATGTTAGTTGATTTTGGGGTAGGCGAGAAAGATACTCGAACTTTAATATTTTCCCATAAACAAATCCCAACTAAAACCACTCACACGATATTACAAGGCAAGACACTATAAGGACGCACAACACCCAGCATGGACGATAAGAAGGAAATGAATTTTCAGCTGCTCAGCCTGCTCAATACAATCTCGTGCTGCGCTTTAATTGCCATTAAGTAGTTGACTACTTTAATAACACATTTTCCTTCAGCGCTCAACAGCCTAACAGGAAGCTCTTTGGCAAATGGAATAGGTGGAAACTGGAGCCTCCACAAAGGCGTACTATTTTCATAAATCTGTCACATGCCATCTTAGATTTCATTTTGGAATCTTGTTCAACGTGTATGGCGGCTCTGGTTCAGATCCACCAGCCAACAGCATGACACACAATATTCGAATGCTTGTGACTATCATCTTGCCAATTTAAATTGAAATGACTACAGCAGCTCTCATACTTTTCTCATTCAAGTATCTATCGAAACTACGGGTGTACTTCAGTATAGTCCTGGCTCCAGCAAAGGCACTATGAAAAGTTGGCTTCTCCTAACGACTCGTTGGCTCGCAGTGATTGCCTGGCGGTAAGGGGCAGCTAAATTAAGTCCGACGGCTAGGTCTGGGATCTTTTTCTGTATACTAGACAATTAACTGTAGAAATACATGTACAGCAAATACTATAGTATGTGCACATTTGGAGTAGGTCCTCTGTCGAAGTTATCGAAGCTGCAAAATCTCTTAATCACGTAAATCTGCACATCGTCCATTGGCTGTGCAACATTCCGAGCTAGCTATTGACGGATTTAAATGTTTCATTCTCAACTATGGCTTAACACTGAAATCCTTTGCTTTTTACGAAAGCAAACCACACGAAATTAGGAAAAGTTCTATAATGTATGATGTTAATACCTGGTGCTCAGCAGCCGTGGTTTTGATAAGAACAAACTCCCTTCTAATCAGATACTTCGACAGAAATAGGTGATTAGATAAACCTCCACACTTTTCAATCAATATTTGCTATTTGCAGTAGCACACAGTAAATTATGAATACAAGTATCGTGCCAACCAGTTTTTTTGCTGCAGCATCACCTTCGAACATAATGCGTTTGCACAAAATACACTTTCTGGCAATTGGCATCCAAAACTTGAAATCAAAAAAATAGCCTGAATGTCGCCAATGCTGCAATTTACGAATTTTAGTTTAACCATTTGCACCAAACGGAAGATCAGAGTAATCGTCGATTAAAAATGTTCGAAGCATTTTCTCATACTTTCCAGCTTCAACTAGTTCCTAATCGCCAATTAGAATAATTGGGGCTTGGTGCGACCACCACCCCAGGGCAACATCAAGCCTTCCATTTTCACAAGATCCTTCAATTTCGGCCCCATTTCCAGATGAAATACTGTTACGACGAAGGGACATCTGCATTTCTTCCATCAAGTGTTATGTTGCACAAGTGCTACCATCAAGTGTTATTTTGCACAAGTGTTACCATCAAGTGTTATTTTGCACAAGTGTTACCATCAAGTGTTATGTTGCACAAGTGCTACCATCAAGTGTTATTTTGCACAAGTGTTACCATCAAGTGTAATTTTGCACAAGTGCTACCATCAAGTGTTATTTTGCACAAGTGCATATGTCCATTGGTGGCGAAGCAGGAGCTGTGCACAGACAGTAGCGTGAAACACTACCACAAACATTTACAGTAAACTGCGGAGCCAATTTTATCAAATCAAGTTTCCCCACCGACATAATTGATCAGAATGGATTTTTCTTATCAAAATCACCGACAAACGACTAAAACGAACACCGCATTGTACATGTAGTGTATTCCCGCGCAACATATGCCACAATTTGATTACAAGCCGCAGACAGCATCCATTGTCGCTTAACAGCTGTGTTCCAATCGCAAATTGATTAGACCCATACAGGCCCACAGACCGAGGCTGGCGACTGACTCGATGATAAATGTGTTGGTTGAGAATACAGAGTGTGAATTACAGGCCGTCACGTGGCCGTTTAGGCCTCACACAGGGCCCTCTTCCTCGAGAGAGAAATCCTTCCAAAAAATCGATTCTGGCTTCGGGTTTGGAGGGGAATGTTGCATGGAGGTCTCTGGCGACGACCTAAACCTAATATCAATCTTCGGCAGGCGCTGGAACGTCGAACATTTTTCGATAATTACGAAATTCCGGCGCTGGCGACAAGTCAAGACACGTTCCAAAAGGGGCGGCAGTGGACTTACTCACAGCTAGACAGAGACGACTGCAGCACTGGATAAACTGGAGACGAGTACTTGGCATCCTCCACTTGCCAGCTGGATCCGCACTCGGCCATATTTTTCCTGCCTTTCCCCAGCTCGTTGGCGCCTCCCTCCGATGTATTGGATTTTCCAACAGCGCTGGCGTCGTTGGCATTGGAACCAACGGACGAATGCGAGATTTGTTCGAACAAGCACCCATTAATTGTCTAATCGACCCACCCTGTCTAGCGACTTGTCCTAGGACAAACGTGCAGAATGTCTGAATGCGAGTTGCGCTGAAACGTGTCAGTGGCTGTCGTTAAATTGTCATGTCGAAGCGTAATTACATTACACAGATTGTGGTCGGTCATCTTCGTGCAATCAAACGTGCCGCTTTTTGTTTGCAAGTAGAGGACAAGAATGAAATCTGCTTAATTGTTCGCGCAGGAGCTGAATTCTACTTGTACTTCTAGAGCTTGCAACTCTTAAGTAACCATCGAGCCATTGAGCCATGTTCTAGCATTGTCATTATTAATTAGGAAACTTTCTGCATTGGGTTTAGGTTACCAGCAGTGGGAAAAATAATGAGTTTCAGTATACAGTGTTCAGGGTGTCTATTGTATCTGGTATAACAAATTCCATGACAAACCCTCCAAACCCGATTCCATGACACATCAATGAGTTTTTCTTAATATGTCAATACCTATTAAATATGGGGCCGTTCTAGTTCTGTGTCATCAGAAAATAGTGAATTTCAGACAAATATCCTCAACCCTAGTGATGACATGATCCATGGTAAATACATGTAAGTCGGTTTAAATCGACTTTGCAAAGGACCGTTATAGACAGATGAAACACACCAGCCTAATAGAAAGGTTAAAAAAAAACGCCATAGACGAAATTTTATTTTCAAAACTAGATGACAAATGACGAATTTTAACCCAAATTTCTATTTTGTGCCTCAATCAAGGGCAAAAATTCCATGACTCTAATGCGAATTCCATGACCCGAATTTCTTTTCATGACTTGTCCATTACTTCCATGACTTACAATACCAAGGCTAACAGTTGTGTAATGACATTTTTGGTTATACTGCGATATACATGTAAGCTTATACCCTGCTTCAAATGTACACAAATTCAATTTAACATGTTCAGTGCAATCAGCACATTTCAATATTTCAACCTGACTTGTCTAGAGTACAAGAATGAAACCTGTCCTAGCTGTCGGTTATTCGTTTTTGTCTTTTGTGCCAAAACTGGGCCCTATTTCCATATTACTGTTGTACGATTAACTTGTAAGGTACCATGAAGAAATAACACAGAAGTGTAGAAAAAAATGTTGTGGAACAATAACACTTGCACGTATCACTTCATACATCTGCCAGTACAATTCCATACGTTGTGGAATAGGAAACTGAACTAGCGAAACCTATCCTAACCCAAGTTAACCTAAAATGTAATTGCTTTGTATGAAAAAAATGTTTCTCTAAGAGAAAACTATCTGTCCTAAATTATTTCAGCTGCATGCCCCTAACCACCAGGCAATCACTGCTTGCCTACGAGCCGTTAGGAGAAGCCCACCTTTTCAGCGTTTATGCTGGAGCAAGGCAGCAGCAGGGAATATATCGAAGCTTAGCCACATTATCCTTCAGGAAATAACGGGAGGATGTTTCCACCATGCTGTCAGATGATGCATAGCCAGAATGGAACAACCACTGGTTCTGGTTGACCAGAATGCGCCACGCTGATCGATTTGCCAAACGGCAAAAAAACGCTAATACGAATTGGCTCTCAGGTCACCGTATACAGTAGCTTCGCAACCTGATATGAAAAATTTACCACAGACAGTGCCACACTTAAGCTAGAGCTTGGAAAAGTCCAGAAAGAAGTTAAACTGACGCCAACTTTTTATCGAAATGGGCCAAAAAGAGCTGACATAACTGTCTCCGACAGAGCTCCACTACCTTTTTGTCAATAGGATAAAAACGGAAAAGGAAATTGAAGAAAAACATTGTATCATCATCACTCTTCTGCAAAAAAATAGAAAAAAATACAGAATAAATATGGTATCTATTGGACTGTCTGCTGCCCTTGTGTGAATTGAGATTTTCCTTCGAACTCCGATAGCGTAAACTGGGGTTGGGTGGTAACAGACCCAAAATGCAAGCCTTTACATACATACCGAAATAAAAAAGCTCCCATCCACTTGAAACCACGCAAGGCTGAGCTCGCTCAAAGGACCATTCAAGAAATATCGATTAAGTCCATCCAACCAAGGAAGGCCTAAATCAAGCATTCTAGACCCACTTTGGGCAAGCAACGATGCCACACTTTTTGAATATGATAATGACAAAAGCGCCAGTTCTAATGTGGTGGCAGAATTCGACAGTCGAGGATTAACCACGGATTTCGGAAATGGTCGTAATGTCGTAACATCATCAATGATGCGTGCCTTAACGTCATCGCATTAAAAATGCATAGTCAGCCGCCTTCAGGGATTGAGCACAGCATCCAGAAATTGAACCTGAAGTGCAAACATGCGGACAGAGATTCCCAATGCAAATATATTCAGATGAATGATCAGCTGATTTGTCTGTGTTCGAATGAATAATAAATGCGAATAAATTAAACAATACCACAGGGTTCCCACAACTTTAGTAGGCTACATCAACAAAATCCGCTAATGTAATTATCCATGTTTAAATTTTCATTTTCCCCTGACCTTTAAGAATGTTCCCATCGACCAACGTAAAGTAAAAAGAAACTGTTTGACTAGGACGATAATTATTGAATTTGTACAAGGTTCCCACAGAGCTGAACGACGTTTTCAACCACCCTGACCAATGGAAATGCAAAAATATGACATGCCAGTGTAAATAATGCCATATATACTGTACATGTACATGTATATTTTAAATAAACAGAAGATAGAACAAATCTTCACGAGGAAACAGCAAACTTAGGTTAGTTTTTAAAATTTCTTTTGCAGAATTGCGTGACATCTCTTGATTTTTGCGCTAACCAATAAGTAGCTACATGTATGTCAAATCTGTTATTGATTTGCTGAATTTCTCTGACTTTTCCAGGTCTGGGGAAACCCTGTTGCATAATAAAGGAATTCAAACAACATCGAAGTATTAATTAACTTTTTAATTAGAAGTCCCGTGTGGATCCCCCCCTGCTCTTCGCACGTTAAAGATCCCTCAGGGGGGAATATTCCCCCCTGTAGGCAAAACTTCCAGGGGGACGGTCTGCCCTCTGGCGTTGGTGGTGGGCCCTCGTGTGCGAAAATAGTCCAACGTTAAAAATCTCACAAACAAACAAACAATTAATTAGGAATACTCAAATGCTCGGAATTTATTGTAATTTGCCAAATGTCGCTGTTAGCATAATTAAACCAAATAGAAGGAACCAATCTGCCATATTGGGGTTTTCTATCATTGTGCACAGGGCAACTTCACCTAAAAACCAATTGATCCCGTTGTATCCCCTGACTTTTTGGAAAGTTTTAAAAATTCCCCTTACTTTTTCAGATTTCCCAGTCACCTGACTTTTCCAGGATTTCCAGGTTCTGTAGGAACCCTGTACTGGTAACTAAAACACTGAAACGAAATTCTGTTTTCCCATACCATATGGTGCAAACTTCCACTTTATTGCAAGCATTATGCTAAGTCCCATTGCTCGTCTTCATGCCACCTCCCTGCATCAGTCCATCCATTGTACCCACTAGCCCAATTTTTTTCAATGTTCAAAACTTATTAATGTACACGTAGAATGGTAGCGAGACGCCCTAACCCCATAACCTGCAATGGGTGTCGTAAACTAAAACACCGACAGATTTACGGAATGTGAAGAAACTTCATACGCAAACGCGAAGATCATTATTCAAATTAGTTTGTGTAATTACAGCGAGCTATCGTGGGATTATAATACACATTGTCTACAGGCCCCAGGGCACATCAGCGGCAGCGGGAACATTATGGATTGTAATGGCACGTAGGTTTCAACGATCGAGCTTTTTGATTTTGGAAGGATTTCCGAAAAACGAGCGAAGATTAGAGCCAGATATTGATTCGGCGAACTGCATCAGTTTGGATGCTAGAAGGAGTTGGTACATGTACGTGTTCGTGATCAAATTGAGATGGGAAGGCATTTCCGGCAAATTGGAAACCAGGCTAGGAGGAATTGGAAATTAGTGGCGGATGGAGGACCCCTCGAAACCATTTCCACTTGGAATTAATAACGAAATTCGGTGCCCACTTATTGCTCACGCATGCAATGATAACCAAATTTATCAACACCAGTTCCTTTCAAGTGCCAACGCATCCAGATCCAGCAAACCCATAACTGCCAACAAGCAGCTAACATGCAAATTTCTTCGCTACATCTCGGAATAAAATTGGGGGGAGCGGATGAGGGCGTTACATCCATAATAAAGCACTTGATCGATATGGTTAAAGCGGAAAATCTCGGGCTGGAATTCAACATCGTTGCAAACTGAAATTGCATTCAGCGGTTAGAATGCTTGGAAATTTTCAAGAAAACTTTCTTGCTTTGTTCCTACAGCGCTAGTATTCGAGCGCCTGAGTCATCAATTATGGTCCATCAAATTTAAATGATGCTTTCAGAGACGATGGTGGAAAAGTAGGCCTTCATCTTTACGTTTCCTCATAAAAGCTAAATGATTCCACGTACATGCATTTCACAAGCAACTGAACTATACAGAACACATATTGCGTTGCAGAAACGTGCAAGAAACAAAATACCGAGAGCAAATCGAAAAACATGCAACTCCCATACAGGCTGTCTGTCAAGCAGTATACGGAGGTAGAATAACACAGGAAAACAGGAATAAAATATAGGCAGAATATTATAGGATAAAAGGAAAAAATTTTGGAATTCAGCTTGAAGCATTTTTACTTTTTAATTGTGATCAAAGCCATATGGTCAGTTGGGTTACAAGTTTTACACTTTTTCACATTACTTCACTTGCAAATGTGTGATTATTTTTCACAATTGAATTTTTCATGAACTAAACGGCCGTTCTCAAACTTTGGATCATAACCCAAGTAATTTCAGAATGACATAATTTTGCGACTTATCTACAATAGGTCTATTGGGAATGCCACTGGCAATTTGTTTACAAAAACTAGTGTAAATATTAACATTTAATATTACGCCATATTATGATATATGCGACAATTTTTTTTAAACTTTAGCCATAATGCATTTTTAAGTCATTCTTAGAAATATTAATAATCAAGAGAATGTCTTATGCGAAACTTTTAGAAAAAAAAAAGATCCCAGATGATGAATTTAGGTAGTTATCTGCCAAATTTTTATTTTCTACAGCAGTCTGCAGTAAAATATGATAAATATATAGGACTATCTCAAAAATATAGGAATCACCACTTGACAGCCTGCCCGTATTTCCACGTTTTCATCTCTCCCATTTGTCCTTTAATAACGAAGTGCTGCCCTCATTTCCCCTTTGTTTACCGACGGAACAATTTCAAATATTGATTCTTTACACAAATAGCTGAAAGTTCCAAAATAAAAATAAAAACTGAAATTTGTCGCTGGCACGCTAGGCAACACTACCAGAAGAGTACGAACCATTGTAAAGACAGCTATAGCGCTCGACTGTCGGTTACACCAAATTCTGTTTTAGTCGAAGGTCAATTAAAAGTTAAGGTGAACTTGGTGCAATCGGTCATCGATGCACCTGAAACTCACAGGAAGTGGAGCAGACGCTGGCCAAACTGGATCTCCTAGTGTCACGTGGTCGTCCTACGGGAAGACTTAGCCGGCGCCGATTTCGCTCTTTGAAAGGTGTAAGTTCAAGAAGCTTTTCAGGAACCTTTAGAAAGCATTCAGAAAATTAAACGACTACCATGGTCGCCGATTCCAAACCTTACCAAAGTTTACTCAGTAATTTTGGTACACCTGTCTCGTTAGTACACAACCCTCAAGCCACTGGAGATTGGAGAATAGACCTGCCGAATTACATGCATGCTATTTGCTTTTGCGATTAGGACCTCGTTGTGCCTCTTTAAAAGGGTTTACATGTACTTATGGGTTTTCTTGCCACTGCATTATACAGCACTGTGCTGGTTAACAATGCAGCAGAACCACCGCACAAAGTAGTTGCGCAAACAAACATAATAGATATTACAATACCAATTGTCAGACCACCATAAACAGGCTTTTGAAACATTTACTCGTATACTTCATTGTATAATTCATGTAGTAAAAACGAAGATCAACATCACAATACGACGACAATAAAACTGTCGATAAAACGTGTCCTTCATCAAGGTGTTCAATACAATGTACGTGTACAGGGTGTCTATAAATGACTGCAGAGATTTCGTGAATTTCTTGTGGACGTATTATTAGAGAGATGGTGATCGAGTTTGATGGCATCAAACAAACATTTTTGAAAGTTTTGTTTGGAATTTGCTCACCGCCGCTAGAGGGCACCGAGTGAAGAGATGCCATTTTTCCTGCGCAACGCCCTCTAGCAGTGGAAACAGTTCACAGGTGAAAAATTCCAAACAAAACTTTGAAAGATGCTAGTTTGATATTATAAAACTAATTAGTCACTATATCTAAATACGGCCGCAAATTTTTTTTCGAAACCGTTGCAACACATTTGCTCAAATTGACAAGGGCATGCTGCCAGGGTGTTTGAAGAATTGGATTAGAGTTGGTAGTTCAATTCTGTTCAATGCAGCAGCACTAGAGGGGATCATACCGAGAACTTATTGATGACTAACAAAACATTAACGGTGTTCAAAACTCACAACGATTTATTGAAATCGTTGCAATAATTTAAAGACACCCTGTATAAGGCTAATAAAATTAAGCCAAAGGGAGGCAGACTAGGGTGGCAAATGATTTCGTCAAACGATTTCCTCAAGAGTCTTTTAATATAAACGGGTGTATTAAATAGTCGAAAGTAAGACTATCAATAACTGAAAACAGTCTGCGGTTTCGCCACAATTTGTCACTATTTTCAGTAATGCTGTAGCCAATTAAAGCGGATTTCCATAATGAATCTCACGTCTACATAAAATCCAAAAAAAAACATCCGCAGAAAACCCATGCCCTTTAAACCCCACAAATCATATTCATTGGTTTTCTGTGCATGAAGCGGAAGCAGTGAAGTTAAATACAGATCAGAAACGTTTTATCCGCTCAGCTGCTACAATACTATTTTTGGCGTTTAAAGAGAGGGTGCCCACCGAAAACGGCATCTGAAACTGAAAGATGTAATGCGATTACAGGAGGCATGTTAAAATTCGGCAAGCCTATTCTGATCAAGCTCTCAGGAGTTACGAGCTTGATGATTTTCACGCAGAGACAACTGCCTATTTATACAGCTTTAGTAATTCGTTTACCCAAATGCGATATTATTGAAAACAACTTAGGTAATGGAAAGTGGATTATGGCTCCATCTGGAGCGAGCCTCTTTGCAACGTTTCCATTTCCTGCTCATTCTTCGTTTCCCAAAGATAAATAAATCAATGAGCTAATTAACAAATAGCTAATAGCGGAGATTTCGTAACGCTAACTGGCGCATTTCAATTTGTTATTTAAGGGCTAGCCGTACAGGTAAACCAAAGTTAAATTCTTCACGTTATCGTCATTTAAAAACACGAAATAAATGAAAAACCTTATCATGCAGGTATTCAGCAGCAAGTTCTTCAGTACACTTCAGTACAATCAACTCAGAAAATTGTCAGAAGTTTTCATATTTGCTGCTGATTTTCGTATTCACGATTTACTTCGTTCCAATTTCAATTACACTTTCCATATGTCGTTCTTTTTATAAATCGGAATTGAAATCGGAACGATGCAACTTGCGAATAAAACAATTACCAGCAATACAGCACATACAATATTTCTGTCAATCTGTTACTAAAGTACGCACTGGTGAATAACTGGCAAGTTCATTTTTTACTGACTTTCGTATTTTTAAACAACGTAGTATGATGGAAGATTTCACGTTGAAGAATCCAGCAATAGTAAAAAAGTTTGAAAAGGAGGTTTGTGACGTTTGACGTCATTTTCCACCGGATTTTCCGTCAAATGTTTCTACTTTTCAGGTGTGCAGAAAATCCGTGCCGCATCAATGCAAACTGAAAAGGGCCTACCTTGAAGCCGTCCTTGACCATCGACTTAAAATCGAAACTGTCGTCGTTTTTCAGATTGTCATCCGACATGTCTGGACCCGCAGGGGACCACTAAGGGGCCAAAAATTGCGAAACAAAACAAAACTTTTCCTCGGAACTTGGCGCAAAAAAACCACCGAATCGATTGGCCCAAAAACCGCGTTCGAAAAAATCTCACAAGAGAAAAAAAAATTGAAAAAAGCCGATTCGAATCAACGGTTTGTCGTGTTCCAAAGTGCCCCAAAATCCGCCCCTACCTCCAAGCGGCTCCGAAAGCAGTACTTTTCAGCGCAGACAGCATAGTCCGAGTAGCATCTGCAGTCTAAAAACCGATCCAAAAACCCGGTTGCACCAACAGCAGTAGCAGCAGGATGTCAAAATTCAAAAATCGGAAGGAAACCTTCAGCGGAAGCGAGTGCAGGAAGTTCAGAAACCGAGTTCCAAATTGTGTTAAAGCGCGTTCTAAAGCCTCGCAAAGCGAAAAAAAAATCCGCTTGGCTAAAAAGCGAAAACCGAGCGAAAATTCGAACACGACCGATTGGCAGCGGCGCATGGGAGGTGTGATGAAGATGGCCTGCTGCACCAGCGCGTGTGGGCGGCGCTGGGGATCGGCTAGCGAGCGGCACCATGTCTGAGGGCGGGGAAGGCGGCACCGCGGAGCGTTCGGGAGAACGCCGCATTGCACCCCGACGTCTCGGCGTCGAGCGAGGGACGACCGCTAAGAAGCGGGAAAAAACAAGCGAAAAAAGCTGGAGATTTTCCAAAGCAGAAAACCGCGTTTCAAACCCTGACTTTCTCGGGGGTTAAGGGGACGTTGGCACGTCGCTGAAAACGGTTGCGTCGCAACTTTAAGGTTCGTGTTGACCTTTCCAATGAGAAGCGGAATTGGGGCGCGTCGTAAAAGGTCTTAATCAATTGAATTTGACAAATGCGTCCATCGGGAGTTCGTTTCCCCAGACGTAATAAAACGGACAAAAAAACAGCTACCGTACCGCTAATCGAAAATTCAAGAAACTGCCGGAAAAACTACCGGAGTACATTTCCGGAAAAAACGCGCAGACGGAAAATCCAGCTCGAAAAAACGAACCTTAATGGAAAAGATGTTCAGCGAGGTATGAGATTATGAGCATCAAAAAATGGATGAAGATAAATGTCGAGCAAACAGGGTAAGTGTACACGAGTTATGCAGACAGCGGTATCAATATGATACATGTATGTGCACACGTACCCTTACTGTGGGCTAAGCTTCCTCCAACAGCACGTAGGCTTGGCTGAGCAGCTTGCAATTTCTTATGTTTTTCCTAACCTACATGTATATAACCAGACCTAACCTAATCTAACCTATAACCAACATGCATAAGTTAGACTAGGTTAGGTAAGGTGATGTTTGCAAGTTGCCCCGCACAGCCTATGAACTGTTATAAGCCCAGTTTTGTGAGGTACATGATTGTACATATCCTACTAAGCTTAATTCCAGAATATCTCCGTGCGCACGAAAACTGCACGAAATCCCGTGACGTGACCATTGCAGGTTTTCTGGAAACCAGGAAGTTTGCAGGACTCATTTTCATCTGCTTTATACAATTTGAATTAGTTATCTCCATTTAAGCCGCTGTGTTATCAGTTCAAACAAGAATGAGATATGAATAATGTGCATTCGAGCAGCTGTTAAACGAAATGCATTCTGGGACACGACGGTTTCGAATGCATTTTGAACATAGTGTGCCATCACGCATGATTCGAATGTATTTTATAAAAGTTTAAAGTAGTTAATTTCTTTAAATGACGGCACATGAAATGTTGGATGAAAAGAAGATGTGCACCTAAGTGCACTAAGTGCACCAAATTTCAGCCATTGAGAACTCCGGTACGTCGGTTAAAATGATTTTATAAAGGTCGAAAAAAGACAGAGACGAAACACGTGAAGTTAACATATGATGTCTGAAAACGAGCATTCAAAATGGCAAGTATGCATTAAAGCCTCGTTCAGACAAGACGTTTCAAACGAGATTACTCACCGAAACTCGTTTGGAATTTGCAGTCTGTACTCTGTCAGGATGGGTGAAACTCG